>VDFB02125532.1:0-15919 GCA_007258455.2 Sequoia sempervirens | reverse complement strand
AAGAGGAAACAGTGTGTTGTGGTGGTGTTTTGTGTTGCATAGTAGCGTTCTAGTTTGGCTTCGCATTTCTTATGGGTTGAAGATTTTCTTGTGCGGTTTGGAGATGTTGATCAGAGATGTTCAAAGGTGTTACATTCAAGATTTGGTGTGTTGGATTGTTGTGCAGAGGAAGGTGTGTTCACCAATGTGTGAGTTGTATATTACAGAGATGTCTGGAAGAAATGTTCTTGCTTCGCATTTCTCTGTAGTGGTTTTAGCTCTTGCAGATCTGGAAGGTTGTTGATAGCATGTGTATCTTTCTTTAGTTGAAGTTGTTCATGGTTTGGTGCTTTGAAAGTCAGTTTCTTGAGTTGCAATGTATGATAGAGTTATTTGAGTGTACTAGGTACATGTACATTCTTCAAGTGAAAGTTGTTGCGAAGGAATTTGTGTGTTCAACATAAGTCTTCACCCTCATCATCTCTACACAATTCAATTTTGTCAACCAACTCCTTCAATTCACCAATCCTCATACATCTATCCTCCATCTCCCTTAGTGATATATCATATCAATAGACCTTAGATGGAAACCCCTTGATGTGTTTTAATCCAAAATTTTCCCAAGCTTCTTTATGTGCGACGCATGAAGGCCTTCCTAGTGTGCATATTAATGGTAATATCTTAGCTCCCTCTTTCTACGGTACAAGACATCATTCCTCTTTGTTGGAACAACATCTACATCCATCCATCAAGCAGTGCCAACCAAGTCCACCTCCTACCACTTTAATCATAGCATCATCAAGTCTCATTTGTTGAAAAATCCCAAAAAATAAAAAAACAATCCAAAATTTTAAAAAAAAGTAAAGAGAAATAATCCATCCAATGGTCAAAACCACTTCGATGGCGCCTTGGATAAGTACCATGGTGAAAACCTAGAAATAGATGCTATGTGTAGCAGTCTCATATCCACCATCTCTTAAGATGTCATCTCCCCTATCATCATCATTTTGACCTTCCCATCACTCATAATAAAATGTCACCCATCCACCCATCCATATAAACCTATCATGGCTTGTCTTGGTCATTGATTAGCATCACCCATCATCCCATCCATCATTTCCCACCCTTCCTTGTTCTTTCCACTGCATTAGATGTAAAAGTTCCACCAAAATCATGTCAAGGATTTAGCCTTGTCTATATCCTAGTATTGAAATGCATTGGCCTTCAATGCTCATGTATTTGCACTCATCCATATTCACATCCCAACATCCCATAATAGAAAAACATCAATCCAAACCCATCAATATCTTCTCTCATATCATACGCATCTCGTCTTATCCCAAATTCTATCCATAATAATCCTTTGAGCTCCTCAGACTTGCATTTGAGAAAAAATCAACATTGCATCAAGACATTGCTCCTTATCGAAGTCAAACAAAGCTTACCCATCGAACATTAACCAATCATTTTATCCTTTTTCCTATCATCTTTCAATCACTTCTTGGTTATCCATAGCATTACCAAGTTGTATCTATCATCTCTTCTTGGTTTTGCACAAGTGTTTCCAAGTTGAATCCAATCATCAATGCCCTTTGGACTTGTTACCTAATTTTTAGCTTTCAGCTGAAATCGGGTTTAGTGTTTATTCTTTTGTGTTGTTCGTTTAAACATTTAAAAGATAAACCATAAGTCTGCTAGGTTTAATATGCATGGAAAAATATTTTCAAATGAGACAAATTACATTTTTTTCATTCCAATGTTGCAATTATAGCAAATGAGAAAAGAGAATCATATGTATATAAATGTAATCTTTATTGATAATCATGAAGTGTACATGTCCCTCACAAGCCAAGGGACTAACTTTACCTATTCAATGAAAATGAAGAAACAATTTATACATGAATAAGTAAAAACACAATGTGCATATAAGAATGAAGGCCGGTCATTGCCTGAGAATGACTGGTTGTAAAGTTGCCCTCTTGCCCTGTTGTTGCTGCCCCAAGCTGCTTGTGTCCTTCCTAGCTCCGTGTGCTCCTAGCTCTTGCATCTAGAAAAACAATGATATTAGAAGCCGAATGCTCTAGCAATGAAAGATCTCAATGGGTCAAGCAGAATGGTGGTTTCTGATTTGATGGAGGAAGGAAAAGCTGAGAAAAATGACCCATGGCAAAAAGTGGTTTAGGGTTGAATGAACCTACAAGTTCAGGCAGACAAAAGTGGTTATTAGAACTAAGGTTCAAAGAACCCATTAATCTGGGAACAACTTTCCCAGCCCAAAATAAAAGAAAATGCAATTTGAAGGGGTCTTGAATGAACCACAGTTTCTTTCGAATACAGTTCCCTCGAACAGTTCACTTTCGAACCCCTAGGGGTTTGCTAGAACCTCCCTTTTCCTTATTTTTGACCTTGTTCACAAAGAAACCTAAATTTTAAACTAGAAACTAGGGTTGAAGATGAAAATGGAGGAATCTTCACAAACCCAACTAGAATCAAGTAGTCCTTAGAACAAGCTATCCAACGAATATAATTTTAATATGTTTTGGTAACTTTATTATGTATTTGTTTTTAGTTTTATTAAACATAGGTTTTCATTAGCAAAATGAAGGTCTTTGTTACGCACATGTGGAATAAGCATATTTTCAAAAATAAAATAAAATATGAGTGCACCTTGAATATTGAAGTCCTTGATCAACAAAAGAAAATTGAATTTTATATATACAAAAAGTTATGGATTATCTGATTCATTATCTAGAATTATAATTGGTTTGACTTTGAAACTTGATTAAAGAAAAATATTCAATAAAATATCTAACCAAGTGGAGGCTTACTTCAGATATGGGAGTTACCAAATCTAAATTTGGAAAGAATTACAATTTTTATCCTTCATGGAAAAAGTTATGTTCTCTGGTGTGTGTCTACTTTTTAAAAATGTTATTTTCTAAAAAACTAGTTTTAAATTGGAATGGAAAAGTTACAACTTGATTCCAAAATTTTGAGAAAAAAAAAAAGAATCTAAAGAAAAATTAACGAGACTCTAGTTTGCATCATCTTCAAATTTTTCATGGTTTAGCCACTATAGGTGCCCAAAATGTGAAGATTTAGTTAAAATAATAATTTTGTCCGGCTTGGCTAAAATTTGTAAACCACTATTGTGGGATCACCCCAATCCTTACATACACACCTACCTATGCACGTATAAACTGATCCCTAAGTGCATTAAATAAGCATGCAAACCTTGGATGTCCTCGAAAATAGTGAAGTCATCAAAACATGTCCAAAATATGCATCTAGTTTTCTAACTTGTTTGCTTCATGTGCAAATTTAGGACAAGTTTGGTTACTGTTCTAATTCAGTTAAATACATCATGTGGGGTAAATGTGGCTCCCACGAGGGTAGAGCTTAGCATGCTTTGAAAGAAAAAGGAAATTGAGCAACTTGATCAAATATTTACTTGTTATTAATGCATTAAATCAATATGGAATAACACCAGTTGGTCAACTTTCATTATCATCTGATTCAAAAGATGCATCAAGTTCAATTATGCATCTCTTAAATAATGAGAGAGCAATCCAGAGTATTATCGGGTCCATGCCACCTTGACCCTATTGGACAACCACACATCACATAGGACGATGAGCTTTTAGGTCACTGACATAGGGGACATGTGTCTACCCACTAGGATCAAAGTGGGGAGACAGTTATGTATTACACATGATCAAAAGGAAACAAATGTGGTGGAATCAGATAGCAGATTCATGCAGGACAACAACAATGTCTTTTGACTTTACTGAAGGCAAACAAGGTGGTCACAAGAGATTACATTACAGATGAAAAGAAAGGAAAGGTAGTAAAACTTTTCAACTACCCTATTCGGTGTCACATAATGATCAAATTTCATCTACATTTCTTGAAGCTACTCAGACCCAAGGACTGCCTCCACAAGTGATGCAATTAAAACTAACTTTATTGATGGAAATGGAGAAGCAGTCAAGTTTCACAACTTACAAAGTGTGATTTTTAATGGACATTAAATATTGTCACCATTGGCTGCACAATTTGTTGTTTTGAAACAATAAAATGATAGAAACAACAATGGAGAAAGCAATGTGGAGTTATGATCATGAAGAACAACTAGTAAGCTTCAAACAAATAAAATGGAGAAAGCAATGGTTGATTCAATCATTGAACAGTACAAAGTGAGCTCTTTGAGGCCAAGGTCGTGATACAAATGAATAGGACAGCACCTTTGCAAAAGCTATAGGAAACAAAAAGAATAAACTAGAGAATGCTTATCATTAGAGGCAGATGGAATTGTTAGTGTTTATTCATAGGTGCACTTGTGGAAATAAATGCAATGAGTGAAGGTCATTGTCATTGACAAGGACAGTAAACAATGCATGCTACAATGGTCTCATGAAATTAAAGGACAACAATAATGGATGTATACTATAGGGAAACAAAGGCTCTAAAGTAAGAGTACAATACCCCTATAGTGCAGACTATGTGTCAAAATGATCAATACACATGCCCCATGATGATGTACCGGTCACAATGACCTTAGGGCATGAAAAGAAGATTCATGTAATACATCAATAAACAATGAAAGAAGCATACAAGGAAGCATGATCATCACAATGGGTGGAATGCATATTACAAAGGGAACAGAGCATAGTCATGAATAAGAGTAGTATCATTAAAGGCTACAGGTTTATCTTCATTTTATCTATGAACTTGAAAGACAATCAAGCATAAATGACTCATGAAGTAATAAAAGACAGTGCTATGCATGAACAAAAATGACCAATGGAGTACAATGGTATAACACAATTATCTTGTGAAAAGAAAGCAACCACTTCATGAGGGGCAAGAACAGTGTTTTAAGGATAAAGATGAACACTACCCTCTTAGAAAACATTACAAGCCAGGCTTCATCCTATATAATGAATTGCAAGGCATTAAAAGCTTTTAGGAGGCAATCATGACAAAAGAGGACAATCATTAAATATTGAAAGGAAAGATTTGAAGTAAAGGAGCAATATCATAATCTACCTTGTGATAACAACAATGATGTTAAGAGATGGCATGACAATCATAAGAGAGGGCAGTGACAGCTACGAATCAAAAAGCAAGGATGAGATTGCATGACAAGCCTGTGATGAACCTTAACAAGTATGACAAAATGCCATTCTTTGAAAGCCTTATGAGCAGATCAACTTCAAAAGGTAATCCATTATATTTATCATGGTGCCAAAGTTTCATATAGTGGTGTTTTGTCAAAGTGTTTGAGGCATAAAAAGAGGTTACCATGAGTATTTAGCAACATGAGGAGGTATCAATAAAGAACAAAATATGATACTTTCAAAGAAATTTTATAGATGTCAAATGCAGGAGTTCATTCACAATGACAAACCCACTTTGGGGTTTCAGTTTTCAAGGACATTCTACAGGAAAAGGAAATGCATTCACAAAATCAATTCAGATGCTCACTAAAAAAACACATTGTTGCTACAAATTGGAGCTTTCAATTATGCTCACACTGTACAATGACATTGAATCATTTTGCAAACAAAATCAGAGTTTTCCTTCAAATTGAAAAGACTCATCTGGGTTTATCATGAGAAGCTAATGTTGAGGCAACAAAAATGAAGACATTCTATAGGAATGACAAATGAAAGCCCATCTTATGCATTATGACAGGTCGTGGCCAAGTTGACCTCTTTTTCTGCAAAATATGGAAGAACCACCTGGGGTTTCAAGATATGAAACAACATTGCTACAGATTGAAGAAAATGGAGTGTATTTACAAAACCCATTTGCATATCTACAAAAAAATTGAGTTTCTTCAAGAAACCATGAAACCCACTTGGGTTCTTTTGAAAAAAGTTGCAGATTCAAAAATATATATGCTACACAAAACCCACTTAGGGGTTTTGCAATTATATTGCAAAATGGAACAAAAATTGTGAATACAGAGGAAACCCAGTTTAAAAAATGGAGGTCAAGCTTACAGGCCATCTTTCTTCTTCTACATACAGAAAACCCATCTGGGTCATGAAGAAATTTTTTAATACAGAGCAGAATCGAAGAAACATTATGGGGTTTTTCAAATGAAACAAAGCCACATATAAAAATACACTATTTTATGTCCATGGCCGTAGCTTAAAGAATTGTTTTCTTCTCAGAATCAAAGAGGAAATCAATCTAGATTCGTTTTGAAATGCAAATACAAAGATATTCAAAAAGATAAAATGAAGTTTTGTTCTACAAAATCAAAAGATGCCAAATCAAAACCCTTTCCAGTTTCTTGGCCATGGCCAAAAGAACAAGATTCTCTCACAAAAACAACAAAGAAATTAGGGTTTCTTCATTTGAATCCAAATGCAAAGGAGAAAATGACAATTGTTGTTATAT
This sequence comes from Sequoia sempervirens, assembly GCA_007258455.2. Lineage (NCBI taxonomy): Eukaryota > Viridiplantae > Streptophyta > Pinopsida > Cupressales > Cupressaceae > Sequoia > Sequoia sempervirens. The sequence continues at coordinate 9,529 of VDFB02125532.1, read as the reverse complement.
TTTCAAGATGGAGGGCTCGAAATAGCTTTCTTTTGCTCAAAATCAGAATGGAGTGGTCGATTTAACTCACCTAGAGCTTTTACTCACATTTTTTTGCAAACTTTCGAGCTTTTTGCTTTTAACAAAGATTCATTTGAGTTCTCATGGCAGTTGTGAAAATGTGAAACAACAAACAGAAAGAACAAATGTTACAGATGGGTCAGCAGTATGTCCATGGCCGCGGCCTGCAGGTTAAAAAATGGCCTCCAAATGGTGTAAAATGCAGATTTTATGCAACAGAAAAACATTTTACCTGTTGTCAAAGTGTTTCTCTCAAAAAATCACCAAACCTATGGCAAATCTCCATTTTTTTTCTGTGTTTGCTCAAACCCCATGGCTGCAACATCATGTTCCAGATTGTTCAATGACCAAATGATGGTGTTTTCCCTTTTTTTAGGGTTTTTTGATTATTAGGGTTTGACCCTATTCGATGGGGGCGAGATTTTCTTCCCATGTTTTTAAAATTAAAAACATGTGTTAATTCATGGGGGTCGAAAACTTGTTCATTCACTTAGGCATTTTATGCCTTAAGGTGTTTCCCCTTATTTCAAACTTGTGCTAAGTCCTCAACAATACAATACAATACATATGGAGTGTGCCAAGTAGCTTATGTAATGCCTTTGTTTTTTGCCCAATAATCATGTGACTTGGAATATGCTTTTCAAGAAATTTGGAGGTCGGCCATATTGGCCAAGTATTTTGGAGCTTTATGATGCCTTTGAAAACCAATGAGTATTGACCATGTGTAGACTAAAATGCAGAATGAGGCAAGTGGGGTTGGTCAAGTGCCTTGGAAGTTTTTAACCTTGTTTAATACTTTTGAAATCATTTAGATATGACATTATATGTTGCATTTTATTCCAATGTGTAAAGATATCATTTAAGTGATTTGAAATCACTTTTATTATGTCTTCTTAATGCAAATGTAATGTAATTCAAAGAGATGGTGGGCCCTTATTTTGTGCTTTGTAATGTAAAATGACTTGATTAAGTGATGTTTTATGAATCACATAATCAAGATTATTATCTTTAATGCTTTTTAGAGTCTTTCATTTTCAAAACACACATATTGCATGAGAGTGTGGTTCAATCCTTGTGTGAAGACCAATGATGACTTGCAGACATGAGGGGTATGTGAGAGGTTGTTTTGACTAATTTTAGAGGAAAAGGGGTTGTTTAGAGGCATTTTTGTCAGATTTTTAGTGTGACTATTGACTTGGCTTAACTTTTCTTCATGTTGAGGACAGTTTGGAGGGTTTCTAGAAGGTTTTTTTGGCCTTTTCTGTTGCATCCGACCAAAACCTTCTAGATGGACATGTGTGAGCATTTTTGGTTGATTTTTGCTTAAGTATGTTCATTTTGAACATTTTGGGGGGTTCTTTTTTTCCAGCAGTAGGATAGCTTTGTTTCTTGGAGCTATTTTTCATGGAGCAGTATTGTAACTCATGTGGACTTATGATATAGTAAGCACTTTGAATTAATAAAGTAGAGAATTTTTACCTTCTCATTTCATGTTTTTCATGTATGTTGTTAATGATTGATCTATTTGTCTTGTGAAAATCATCTTTTCCTTGCAAGCTTGTCTCATGTTTAGGCATTTGTTTAGCATAAAATTTATGTTTACAGGCTATAAGTTGTGTTGTTTAGTAGTGTTGTTAATTGTGAAACCCCTGTTTTCCTTTTAAAAGCATTGTTTATAGACCTCCTTATGAATTATTTATGTAAACTACATTGGAAAGTGAGTTGTGTGAGTCTAGCTTTATGATATTAATTTGAATGTGATAGGTTGTAGGTTGTTTTGGTGCATCACCTTAGGTTTTTTCAGCATTAGGTTTATTTTCATGCAATCCTTACCCTTTATCTCAGAGATTAATAGTTAGGTGACATCAAAAGGGGAATCCAACCCTTATCACTGGAGGTCTGCTTTCGAATAGGATACCCACAACTTGAAAGTAGTCCCATGTTACATCCAAATCTGTTGAGTTCATTCAAAGCTTAGCATTACGGTGCATATTTGGAACCCTAACAGGATCCTTGTGTCTAGCATAATACTATCATCATCATTATCTTATCATTGGCAAGAGATATGTTGGTTGCATGACATGTTTTATAGTGAGTCTTTTGTTGATTTATTTTTTGATCTAATCTTTTGACCCATGGCTACACCTACTTACAACCACCTAGATCTATCTATATCTTGGTGTGTTTTAACTAGTGGGGCATCATTTTATCTTGTTTGTTTTTTTTGACTTGTTTGAGTGTCAAGTCCATGCAAAGGTTACCTTGTATGCACCCTAGTTCCTCATACCTTGGTGCATAATTGTCCTTGCTATATCAAATCTAGGACTACTCTTAACACATTAGCATAACATCATCAAATTCCCCTTCTTTTTCATCCTCTCTCAGCTCATGTCATCTATCCAATCATACCCATTCTTATTCATCATCTTCCTATCATTCCCTTCCATTTCAAGAGAACACCCATGTTCTCTTAAACCCAATTTCCTCTCAAGGGGGCATCCCATCACCTAATCCTAATCTTTCTTTATTCATCCTAATCTTTCCTTCTTCATCCTTTCCCATCCTTCTAGTGACTGGGGCATCATGCCATTAGTCCTTATCCCTTCCTACCTACTATGTTTTAATCTTCTTTGATACAACGCCACTTCACAATATCATATCAAAGAGGGAAAAAATTTAGACACCTAAAATCTGACCTTACCCAACCACACATAATCTTATCCTATTTAAATAGTTTCCCCACATGATCCCATTGATTAAGTAAATATTTTATTTATATAAATAATTTCACTTTATCCTCTATCTTTATTTATTTAATCCTAGCCCTCAATTTTGTTCACATGGATCATAATCCAAAATTGTCATCATGTGACAATGTACCCTTCACATGTCTAACTAACTCCTTGTCTAGATTCATTAAACTTAGACACCTACCCAAAAGTCAAACTAACTTTTCATCTTATCCATTCATCTCAATCCTACCTCTCAATCCTAGCCATTCACATAAGAATTTTTGTTCTTATTTCAATTTTAAGCCTAGATCCTATCCCTAATTTGCCACTTGTCATGTGACTACATCTTTGAGTCCAACCCTAATCCTCATTCAATCTTAGCCATCCATCATCAATCTATCATAGTCATTGATTTATCCTCATCAAGACTATATCTAGAGACTCTCACCCTTCATCATCATCTCATTCCAAGCTATCATACCCTTATGTTGCCATTTTGCTATCTTACTATATTGCAATCATACCAAGGTTATGCTAGAGTATTGATCAATCCATATACTATCATTATCATAAGAGAAAAACAAATGGAACAAGGGTGCACTCCATTTCTGCTCATCTAGGGAGGAAGAAGGATTCTAGGCGAAGGTATTGTATTTGTATTGCATTATCTTCCATTTTTACCTTCAATATTTTCTTCTCATAGGCTACCTAAACTACCTAAACACTAACAATTAATTACTCACCTAATTAATATTTTAACATTAACATGTTAATTTATTACTTATCATTTATTAACCTATGTTATGTACTAATTCCTAACAACTAATGTGTTTTCATGTCTAAAGGCATTTGCAATTATGTCCCAAGCATTAGATTGTGAAAGTTCAAAGTTTTAATTCACAATCACAAGTTTACATAAAAGTGAGAGTGACCCCAAGATTCCAACCATATGGTTCATAGTTATTTTGTCTCGCTTTTACAATTAAAACATTTGATGGCACATACACAAGGAAAAGTTGTTGTTTGCATCTACAAGTCAAAAGACCAAATGATAACATTGGAATACTATCAAGCTTTTATCATTCCTTTTAAATTGTTGCCAACATGTTTAGAGATCTCAAATTCCCAAGGAGTTCTTACCTGGATATGTAATTTAGAAATTATTAAATATTTGACATCAAGGAAGTAGACTTTAGACATAGCTTCTAATAGCATTATGAAACTACATCCCTATCCCAAAATAATTGAAGAGGTGGGAAGTTTCAGACTTTGCTTGCAATTTTGTAATTGAATTGTAGAACTACATCCTCATCTTAAAATTTTGGCGATGTAATAGTTTCAAACTTTACTCACACTTTTGTAGCTACAGTATGTGACTACATCCCCATCTTGAAATCTCAAAATATTAAAGAGGCGAGAATTTCGAACTTTTCTCATAATTTCATAATTACATTATAAGACTACATTCTGTCTCAAAATCCCAAAATAATGAAGAGACAAGAAGTTTCAAAATTTACTTGAATTTAGTAACTATATTATAGAATTACATCCTCATCCCAAAATCTTAGAGTATTGAAAATGTGAAGGATTTCAACACAATTTCATAATCACATTACAAAACTAATATTCCAAAATCCCAAAATACCGTAGAAACAAGGTGTTATGAACTTTTGATCATAATTTCATAACTCCATTATGAAGTATCCCCTTCCCACAACCCTAAAATATTGGAGAGGCAAGAAATTTTGGACTTTGGTCGTAATTTTATGACTGCATCATGAAACCGCACCCTCATTCCAAAATCTTGAAATATTGAAGAGGTATGAAGACTTTGTTCACAATCCCGTAGCTAGATTATGAAGCTACACCCCTAGCTCAAAACCTTACTTGCACTATATAACAAAATCAAAACTCTACCGTCTATTTAAAGCATTGACTTGAAGCCATATTGTCTCATGAAACCTGTGATCGAAAGATATGCACGAAATGATTTTTTATTAAAAAACTTGCAAGATACAAATGGTAGAGGCAAAGTCAGACTCCATTACCTTTATCAATATCTCCATGGTTGCATTAAAATGGGACCATCTAGAAGGAATATGTATGTCCATAAAAGCGTAATGGAAGGCAATTTTTTTTGTCAAAATGTTGTTGCAGCCACCCAAACATATTTGTATACAAAACATAAAATCATTGGCAAGGTTGGCAAGCCATTTCATAACATGCCTCACTGAAATGCTTACCTACAGAAAGTGCATTTAAAATGCCTCAAGGAATTCAGCATCATGGAACACAAGGATTACAAGATATGCACAAAATGTGGATGTTAAGATGAAGTCTTCAAGGAACACAAAAAGAATTAGATGCTCAAAGGAGAAGGAATGTTCAGTATAATTAATGACCAATTATCAGTTACCAAATTGAATAAAGTGGGTATGAATTGTAACAAACACATGAATTGCCCAAGAGAACACGGTCAATCGACAGCTCTCCCCCCATTCAAACCGATCAGCTAATCCATACTAAAATATAATAGAACAAAAGTACCTAACAAGCTTATCTTCCACTCGGCATGCTCGTCTCATCTCAGAGAATGAAGTCAACTCTAGAACTAATACCTTAGGCATGACTAGTCATGTGTCAAAATACCCCCTATAGATAGGAGGGATCTATAGGGCCCACCTTAGCTCTCAACCTCAGGATGGCTCCAATAGGTGCTAACAAGTGCATTCGAGAGGGTGAATAGGATACAAAAGGTCCAATGGGCAGTGCTTCTTTATCGATCACCATGTCAAATGTTTACATGTGTCATTTTGTTTTTCATTTCTAGTCCAATCTATTAGTCAAAGCACATAATTGTAAAGAATGTTATTCGAGATTCTTATTGATTTACAATAAATGAGAATGAATGAATGAAATATTTTAATAACATCTACGAAACCTTAAAATAATGACACAATAATTTTCTCCAAATTAATCACACAGCTTTTGGATGAAGCAATGCATCCAACTAGCATGCAATGGGTCATGAATCACATTGGGGTTTGTCTAGCATCCTCACCCAATGTTTGCCCCAAAGTTTTGCCACAACAATGGTTATCAAGGGTTTGTCACATGTATTGCCAAGCTTCTACAATTCTCCAAAAATATATTGTATTTGATTTTGCCTCAATTTTGTCAAGACAATTTACAATTTCTCTCAAGCTACCACATGTCCATATGTTTGATTTCCATGCTCTTATTCCAAGTGACGGGAGTTGTGATTTATAGTTATGGATCTACTTGATTTTGTTATTGCTATGACAAACGCCAATTTTGACAAGTTTACCAAACAATCTCTTCTAGCACAACAAAGAAAGGATTTTTCTTATTTTAATATGTTTATGGAAATTAAACTTGTTGAGGGAATGAGACATTAAAAATGATTTGCAAGTTGATGTTCTAATGCACAAAACAAATGAAAGCTCAAAGTTGTATCACTGTCAAAAATGAAGGTGAATACTATATATGAAAATTTGAATTCAACTAAAAAATGATCTTAAACAATATATAATCAAATGGATATTGTAATAAATTAAATTAAAGACACGAAAAAAATATTAAAAAAATGCATAATATTGTTTACGTGAAGAAATCTTTTTGAGGAAAAAATCACTAGTTTTAATAAAGTAAAATAAAAATCCACCAAGAAGAGAGGCTTAAATTTGTATTATTTTCAAAATAGAAATTGTATACAATTCTTCTTTTCTCCTCTTTAATCTTCAATCCTTCAACACCTATATAAATAGAAATTTCTTATATTCTAATTGTATTGCCTTACTACCACTTTAAGCCCTACTTAAATAGCATTTATGCCTCCTAAATGAGGTTTCCCTCCTTGAATCAACTAAAAATTAATGGCATAGGCTAATGTAGGTTGCAACTATTTTACTCACCTACCTAATTTGAAAACCTAGTTGTTAGGTTTTAGATGATTATTGTTCATAACCACTACTCACATAAGGTGACAAAACAATATCATGAAAAGTTGGACACCCAAAACCACCATAACATTCAAGATTCTCTTCCAATAAATAGTAATTTACTATCAATAAAAAATAATTACCAACTCTTGGTAAAAATTCATTATTGTATTAATAAAACCTTAATGGTAAAAAATAATTATTGTTGATGGTAAATCTTTCATTCCTTATTAATGATTGCAGTAATTAAATACATAAGATTTACAATGTTGATGACACCTTAATCCTAATACACTTTAGATCAACTTATTTGTAAAGCAAATTTAAGCATCTCCAACTAAAAATCAATTTTAAACAAACATGTAATTCCATTAGATTCATTCTAGCTAAATCGATATGGGTAGAAGTGTCCACTAAATACATATATAACAAAACTTTGCGGCCAATTTACTATAAAACTAAAATTAAATTTGAAAAACTTGATGTTTTCAAAGCTCCTACTCACATAAATAGTATTTTTAATATAAAAATACCTTCTTGTAAATTTATGTATAGTTTTAAAAATATATGTTTTTTGATAGTTTAATTATTATTATTATTTTGTTTTTTATTTATTTTTATTAAAATTTGGTCAATACCACCAAAATATAAGATTGATGTCAAGAAATACTACTAAGTTTTATTTTAGAAAATTAAAATGTGAACTAAAGAAAGGATTGTGTCAAGATGATATAATTTTTTTTTTTAATCGGATAAATAGTTAAGACAAAGTGATGTCCCATTGAAATAGTTGATTTTAGTACACAAATTTTAAGATTTATTTAAAAATATATATTTATCAAAATACGAAAAAATTGGGTCATGTATTAAAATTTTAAATTATAAATATTTAAAAAAACTACTATATAAAGAACAATGTCTCACTTAACCTCATTTTTCGATATTTTATTAACTAAATTATAGTGTCAATTTTAAAAAATTGTATTCAAATAATTTTTTAATTTTTCTAAAAAAAATACTAACATAAAATACACTAAAAATGCATTTCATTAATTTACATCAATTCCAAAATTCATAAAATATATACTTTTTAATGATTCGAGTTAAAAAATTATATCAATGTTGGTCATTTTTTTATAAAAATGTGACACAACTTTAATCTTTCACCCTAACATATGTAACACATTTAATAAAGTAGTGGGATTGCAACTCCTATGATGGCCACTTCAATTTTGAGATTTATGATTGGTGTTATTTCTAATAATTGTTGATTGAATGATGTTCTTGTGGTTGTTGAAAATGAAGGTAATATTGTAGCTTAAAACTTATAAAACTATGAGACTGTAGATCTAATTAAGTGTTCTTTGTCACAATTCTTTGTGTATGATTAATCTGTTTAGATCAATTTTACCAATTGTAGAAAGAGACAAAAGATTGTAGAAAAATGAGACAAGATAGAAGTGACACAACATATACGTGGAGAAACCCTTTCGGAAAAAAAGTCCACCAAAATCAATAGTACTTGTATTATTTAACCTTATAACAAGATTACAATAATATTGTATCAATCCTTGATTGATATGCTTCTTTTCCTTCAATAATCCTTCTTCACAACCTGCAATACTCTCATGGAACTCTCATACATTTGCTGCAATTAATAGACAAAAATTGAGCATGTAAACTCATAAGAGTTGTACAATACAAGAGCATAAAGCTCTTCACAAAAATCTACGCCTAGATTGGGCAAGTAGAGTTCCACAATGTAATCTGAAGTCAAACCAAAGTCTTCCTCAATTTAGGCACACAAATTGAACACTTAACTGAACTTTGGTCAAGAAAATATCTTGAAAACTTCACCTCAAAGTTGGTGCCCAAGAATGGGCCCACTTGACTGAGCCTTGTAAATATCTTCTCATGCAAAAGGTGTTAACTGGAAGATGCCAACTTGGGCGCCCAACGTGGTCCCAAGTCAATCCCAGTTAACTGAAACATATCTCTCCACCAATTCATGCAAACATTATGCATGATTGATCATTCCCACTTAATTGAAAGTATCCACCTGTTATCTGACATGCAACTGAAGTCATTAGTCATGCAACTCAAGTCAACTCAAGTCAACTAGCATTCAACTCAAAATAACTACATGCAACTGAAGATAATTGAACCATAACTAAACTGAACTGAACTGAACTGAATCGAACTTAACTTAACTTAACTTAACTTAACTTAACTGAATTGAACTAATACTAAATTGATACTAAACTGATAGTGCCACTCCACTTATGTAAATATCAATCCCTAATTTGTAGGATAAAAAACATGCATTACTGAAGTGTTATCAATCCTTCAAACAGTTAACTTAAACAAGGTGTGTTCCACCTTCCATGTGGGCGCCCCATGTGCTCCTATCTTGTAGGAGCTATTCTTGGACGTCCCCATATGTTCCTATCATTTAGGAATAATCACAAATGTCAATTTACATGTTCATTTCATTCAAATTTAATCTTTCTAATCCTAGTGTTGGGGAACACTTTCCAAGGACTTAGGAGATACATGAAATATGTCTAGGATTGCAATTAAATGGCATCCTATTCCCAACATTCTCCCACTTGACATTATACATTGCAATTATTCTAAACAAGGGTCATTATTATAAATCGATGCAGGGACTAAGGCCAATAGCCTTCCTTCACCAAGAGAACTTATTTGTAGGAATTGGTTTCATCAGAAGACAATCTACAACATTGATCAAAGTGTCAACTATCTCAATCAATA
>VDFB02125531.1:0-46835 GCA_007258455.2 Sequoia sempervirens | reverse complement strand
AAACTTGCAAAAATGTAGCGATTTCTCTAGAGATTTGAATGCAACAAATGTCTTGAATAAAGGAGTCACGAGGTGAAAGTTATTCATCCTGAAAGTAGCTCAATTGAACTTTATGAAACTGCAATCTTTCTGAACCAATTAAAAATGACCCACTCACCAATTTGAAAAAATAGAAAATCAACTCCTGGTGAGTTGCCACTAGCCATAGTAATTCATTTGGATGCAGTGAATACATGTGCAAAAGGATTTAAATTCAATCATCTCTGATCAAAAGATATGAGGTGTCAAAGTTGACCACCTTGAAATGCTGTCATAAATGCAAATGAAAAACTGGAGAAATTGCATTTGGTTTTGACCTGCTAAAATAGAAAATCAAATCATGAAGGTCTGAAAAATTGACATGTGAGGTACTTTAGGCATGGAGATTTGAGAACAACAATCATTCTGACATGACAATCATCTAGTTGCAAAATGTAAGCTCAAACGGAAGCAACTTTGTAGAACTAAACATTTGCAAATAGCTGAACAGTGACAAAACCCTCCAGTTTCACTTTTCAAAACCTTGACAAAACTCATCATGAGAAACTGAAAATTGACATGCACATTCACATAGAACACGTGAGTGAATCTGCAAAGGTATTTTTCTTATAAATCAATGGGCTTCAAAATATAACCCTCCAAAGTAGGTCATTCAAGCAAGCTCATTAGGTGGACTTCTAAAAGTGTAGAATTGAAATTTTCAATATGGGCATCTCAAATTTGCAAAATTTTAGAGTGCCAACATAGCCCACTAGTGTTTCTGCAGCAATCCTCTCTTCATTGGAATGAACTTCCTCAATTAAATAATCCTCATTATTATGTAGCCTGGGTCTCTTGACTTCTTAGTTCATCTTTCCACCCTCAAATCTCATTGAACTCTTTCTGGAAAGCTTTAAGTGCCTTCATGAATATGGACAAGTTCGGATGGTTATGTTACTAGGTTTGCCCATACTTGATCTCATTTTTATTGACAAGAACAACACTATATTTTAGTAGCTTTAGAAACTTGAATTTAGAGATCTCCATTGTGATAACAACTTGCATTGCTTTAGAAACTTAGGAAGCATCCTCCATTGCTCATTGAATTTTTCCCCATTCCTTGTCTTCCAAATATGCTAGAAGATTTCATTAGCCAAGCGATGCCGAAATAATTTGAACTCTTTATCTAACATTCTATCATTACCAATTAAAACTTCTTTCTAATTAATTTTACCATTTCCACCCTAGATAAATATGTCATTGTAAAATAATTGCAATATTTCATTAGCATAGAAACATTAAAAAAAATATGTTCAACAGATTATAGGATCCTACATATACTATAGATTTCAAGGTCAAATTGGTTCATTTTAAAAGAAACCCTTTGAAGAAAAATTAACCATCTAAAACATGATTTTTAAGGATTAAACACATTGGACTAGATGGAATTGAAGAATTTCAACCAATCTTTGCTAGCCATGTTGGTCTTCCAAACTTTATTTAAATGTTCAATTAAGGAATCAGATTCAATTAAGTCTTTGTAGATTAGCTTTGTTTACACATTCGCTAAGGGTTATTACTCTGCCATTTAAGTTCATCTTTGTAATTAATGGATGATTTTCTTTAAGAAAGGGGAAGGATAATTTTGTAGGTTTCTCAAAGATAGCATAGGTTCTTAGGTTGGAGAGGGTAAATTAAATTTTAACCTCAAAAAATCCCAATCCTTCATCACCCAATCTAAGTTCATGATTTTATCAAAGATGTGGACTCTAGCTTGGGCCCGCTTCTTGGCAAAACAACCCTGGAGAAGTGCAAGAGGCTTCCCATTATGCTCTAGGTTCCATGAGATGGACCTATTGTGATCAAAGAGGTTGTTGTTATGTGTAATAAAATAAGGATTAGTGATTTACTCTTTTGTTAGTTCCCATTCCCTCCAAATGATTACAAACACCATTGAACCAATAGGGACTATTAGATGTTTGGCTATGAGTAGATCACTAAAGAGCAATATTTTGCATGATTTTTCTTGCTTAGGTACAACTAGCTAGATATTATTTTTCACTAGGATTTTCCAAGGTTCATTACCCTCGAGAGCCTTAATGATCCACTTGGCTACATGATTTGTCCCTTGTTTTTCTAAGTCTTTAAGGCCAATCACACCATATGCTTTCTCTAAGCAACACTAGTCCCACTTGATTGAATTCTTTTTTCTTTTCCATTTACCATCCAACCACATGAAGTTCTTGATTGTTTTTGGATCTCCTTTACTTGCTAGCTGTTGAAGAACCATACAGAGGTGTAATATCATAAATTGCACCCCTTGCAATTTGACATTATTTTTTGCATCCGCTTTAGTGTCCACTCCCTTATCATTGTTGGAAATAAGATGCCATTCAATTGAAAATCCTAAACATTAATTATTTCATGTATCTCCTAGATTCTTGGAATGTGTTCAACAAAATGAAGATTGGGATGAGATTAATATTTGATGAAATAATCTTGATTATTGACATTTGTAATTAATTATAAATGTTAGGAGCATGTGAGGGCATCCATTTTGAGTTCCTAAATAATAGGGGCACATGGGGCACCCACATGGTAAGGTGACACTCACCTTAAGTTTAGTTAACTATTCATAGTAAGAGATAACACTTCTGAATGCATGTAAAGATCCTAGGAGTTAGGGTTTGATGTTTGCATGCATGAAGTTTAGTTAAGTTCAGTTTAGATCAGTTTAGTTTAGTTCAATTTAGTTTAGTTTAGTTTAGTTTAGTTCAATTCAGTTATGGTTTAGTTGTATGTTAGTTAACTTAAGTAAGCTTGGAATGCATGGCTAATAACATTAAGTTGTATGACCGATAATAGGGACTACCTCCACTTAACAGGGGATGACCATTCTTGCATGAATGGTGTTGTGTAAATGTTTTAGTTAACTAGAAATCACTTGGAGCCAACTTGGGCACCCAAGATGCTTTCTTGGATTTACCTCTCTTGCATGATAAGATATTTTTGAAGGCTCATTTAAGTAGGATTACTTCTGGGTACCATCTTTGAGGAAGATCTTTGGAATTATCACCGAAGTAAAGGATAAGATGTAGCTTCAGTTTGGGATACCCAAATGGGTGAAGCACATGTTCTAAGCTTTAATTTTCATAGAATAACTCAACTTGAAGCAATATGGCGTACCTTTTCAAGGTCTTGAGTTTGGGCATTGGTTTTGTCATCTTTTGGAGATTACAAGATTGTTTATTGCCTCTATATTTTATTCAAGTTGAAGAGATTTTTGATAATTGTTATTGTAGGTGTGAAGAAGACTGGTAAAGACAAAAGAAGCATTCTCAAGCAAGAATTGAAGCTATTGTAATTCAGAGATTGAATAAAAGAATAGTTCTTGGTGGAGTTTTTTTCTGAAAGGGTTTCTCCATGGTACATCTTGTGTAATCTTCCTAATATCCTATCTAGTTCTTATGTAAACTTATGTCTGCATTCTACAACAGTAAAATGGATTAATCAAGATAATCACCCACAAAGAAAAAACTTAACAAAAGAAAAAACTTATTTAGATCAGCAATATTAAAGTTTTACAGAGTATTAAGCTAAGAAAATACCTCATATTTCAACATTTGGTATCAGAGCTAAGGTTGGGTAGAGTATTGGGACACCTTTCTCTTCAAGTTTGAAGGATTTATTGGCTTAGTAGGAGCTTTTATTATTTTAGTAATTTTCTGATTTTGGAATTAAGTTTATGTTACAATGAATTCAAGGTTAGATATTAAAAGGTTCAATGGTTCTAACCATGAAATGTGGAAATTAAAAATGGAAGATCTTCTTGAAGAAAGAGATCAGTGGTTAGCAGTTAATAATGAGACAAAGACACCTACAAATATGTCAGATGAAGATTGGGCTAAGTTAGATAAAAAGGAAAGAGGAAAAAATAGATTATATCTTATTGATGATGTTCTTTTAAATGTTTCAGTTGAAACCAATGCATATAAATTATGGAAAAGAATAGGAGATATTTATCAAACAAATATTCTAACAAATAAGTTGTATCTAAAAAGGAAGTTATATTCATTGAAAATGAAAGATGGTGATTTAGTAGCACAACAATTAAATGCTTTCAATTTAATTCTCATTCAGTTAGCATCTGTAGATATAAAGCTTGAGGATGGGGATAAATGCATTTTATTGCTTTGCTCTTTACCAAATTCTTGGGAAAATATAATTGTTGCAATTAGTGGTAATGATGTAGATCCAAAGATGGACAAGATTATTCCTACTCTCCTATCAGAGGAGATGAGGAGGAAATCTAAAACTGGCTCCCAAGATGCCTTATTTGTAAGAGGTAGGACTAAAGATAAGGAATCTAAAGCAAACAAGAAAGGAAAGGGTAAGTATAAAGGACGGTCAAAAACCCTTAGTAAGAATAAGGTAAAGTGTTGGAATTGTGGAAAACCTAGACATATTAAAAAGGATTGTAAGAGAAAGAAGAAGAGTATTGATGCATTAGTCATTTCTTCTAACACTGTTGTTGATAACTCTTGGCTTATTGATTCAAGTTGCTCCTATCATATGACTCCTAGAAAGGAGTGGTTCTCAAAGTATACTTCATATGATGGAGGAGATGTCTTCTTTGGAGACATCACAACAAAGGTTGTTGGCAGAGGAGAGGTAAAATTGTGTTTTAGTGATGGTAGTATTAAGACCCTTAATGATGTTTTACATATTCCAAGACTTGCAAGAAATATAATTTTTGTCTCTAATTTCATTGATTCTAGAATGCATGTGACACTTGACAAAGGTGGTTGTAGATTGGTGAAAGTGAATATGGTGGTTGCTAAAGGATCTCAGATTGGGACTTGTTTAAGTTGAATACCTCCAATGTAAATATTTTATCAAATGTAACTAAAGCTGAAAATACAAGTATGCTATGGCACCATAGATTGGGCCATATAGGTGAAAAAGGTCCTAGGACCATTCTTAATAAAATTTTGGTTGACGGTATTCCTAATTATAATATTGGAAAAAATGACTTTTGTGAGCACTGTGTGTTTGGAAAGCAATCTAGATCTAAATTTCCTAGTGGTACAAATAGAGCTAAAAGATTATTAGAGATTATTCACTCAGATGTAATGGGTCCTATGGATATTGAATCTATTGGAAAATATAGATACTGTGTCACATTTATTGATGATGTCTCAAGATACACTTGGATATATTTTATGCATAACAAATCTGATGTGTTTAATAAGTTTAAGGAATTTAAGGCTTTGGTAGAGAAATAATCAGATCATAAGATAAAAGTGTTGAGATCAAATAATGGTGGTGAGTATTGTTCTAAGGAATTTGATTATTATTGTAAGCATGAAGGAATAGTGAGACAAAAAACTACTTCATATACACCTCAACAAAATGGAGTAGCAGAAAGGATGAACCGAACCTTAATGGAAAGAGTAACTAGGAGTATGTTAACTAGTGCTAAGCTTGAACGGTCCTTATGGGCTTAAGCGATATGTACTTCTTGTTATTTAATCAATGGATCCCCTAGTTCATCTATTCAAGATAAAAATCCTTGTGAGATGTGGTTAGGTAAGAAACCTAGTGTTGCACATTTAAGGATCTTTGGTTGTGATGCTCTTGTTCACATGCCTCAAGAAAAGCGATCTAAATTGGATCCTAAAGCACATAAATGAATATTCATAGGTTATGGTGAAAATGTAAAAGGATACAAGCTTTGGAATCCACTAACAAGAAAAGTTTATTTATCTAGAGATGCTATTTTTAGGGAATTTAGAGCTTATTCAGGAGAAGAACAACCAAAAGAGAAGGATACTTCTCAAACAGTGCATTTTGAGACAAATACTAACAAGCAAAAAGATGCACATGTTGAAGAACAAGTGGATGAATTGGAAGAAGAGAGTTTAGAGAGTTCTTCTGAAATAAAGGCTCAAGATGAGCATATTAAGGAACAAGAAGAAACTCCTTGAAGGAGATCCATAGGACAAGGAAATCCCATTGATAGGTATAGCCCACTTAATTTTCATTGTATTTTTGCTTTAATGAGTACTAATGATGAACCCAATTCTTATAGGGAAGATTTTTCCTTAGACGAGAACAAGCTTTGGTCACAAGCTATGCATGAGGAAATGGAATCCTTGGATACTTGTGAAACATGGGATCTTGAGAGTTTTCCCAGAGATAGAAAGGCCATTGGTTGTAAATGGATCTTTAAAAAGAAGATTGGTGTAGATGGTAATCTCAAAAGGTACAAGGCTATATTAGTAGCGAAGGGATTTTCCCAGAGAGAGGGAGTTGAATTTAATGAAATCTTCTCTCGTGTTGCTAAATTAACTTCTATTAGATTTTTTTATCTGTTGTTGTTGCTTATGATTTTGAAATTGAGGAAATGGATGTGAAAACTAACTTTTTGCATGAGAATCTTGATGAGGATATTTATATGAAGCAACTTGAAGATTTTGTTGTAAAAGGAAAAGAAGAATTGGTTTGTAGGTTAAAGAGATCTTTATATGGATTGAAACAGTCACCCAGAATGTGGTACCAAAAGTTTGATGCTTTCACATTAAAAATTGGTTATGTTAGGAGTGAGGAAGATCATTGTGTTTACATAAAAATTATTGATGATCAACTTTTAATTATTATCTTGTATGTTTATGACATGTTGTTTATTGGTAACAACAAGGTAATGATCAAAGAATTGAAAGCACAACTCTTGAGCACATTTGAGATGAAAGATCTAGGGGTTGCAAAATATATCCTCGTATGGAGATCAGTAGAGATAGAGGTAACATAAATCTTTCTTAAGTCAGAGCAATTATGTTGATACTATTTTGAAAAGACTTAACATGCAGGACAGTAAACCAGTTAATATTCCTTTACCAGTTGGCATGAAGTTAAGTTTAGATATGAGTCTTAAATTTGATTTTGATTTTGAGGAAATGTCTGAAATTCCATATACTAGTGCAATTGGTAGTTTAATGTATGCAATGGTCTATACGAGACCAGATATATCACAGTGTGGGAGTTCTTAGTAGGTTTATGTCTAACCCTGGTAAAGAACATTGGACTTATGTTAAAAGTGTTTCCTTCAGCTTTGTCTCTTGCATTCCTCTTAAGATTTTTTAATAGACATTTTAGAGTGTGGTTGGCCTCCAATTTTTTATGTTTGTTTTGTCCCCATCCTTGGATAGTAACATATAAGTCATTTTTTTATATTTTCGCAAGAGAGCCCTTATCAAGAGCTTCCAAGTATACCTGATGCAGGTCATTACATATCTATTCCATGAAGGTATTATAAAACTCAACTGATAATGCATCTACTCCTAGATTCTTATCATTATTCATGGAGTTTATAACTTTCCCTATTTCCTCTTTTGTGATTCCCCCAGAAAGCAAGACTACATCTTCTTTGGGATTTTTTTAGGGATCGTAATTTTGCTGAGGGCCATTGCATTATGTCCCTTCTCACTATTCTCTTCAGAGGAGAATATTTCCTTAAATAAAAGATGGAATTTTTTTTGGATATCCTTCTGGTTTGAGAGGAGAGTCCCATTGTGGTATATTTGGTCAATCTGCTCTCTTACTCTTTTCTCTTTTATATATCCAAAAAATAATTTTGAACCTTTATCACCATTGTTTAGCTAGTTAATTTTGGCTCTGACTTTTAGGCCTTGTATCTTATGATTTTGTAGTCTTCTTAAGGCATTTTTTCCATATTGAGTTCCTCACCGAGCTTCTCATTTAAGGGGTCATTTTGGATATTAGACTCTTCCTTCAATAGCTCATCTTGGAGGTAGTTTTCATCTCTTCTTTTCTCCATGGCCTATTTCTTTCCAATGGTTTGGAACAGAAATTTTCAACCTTTTAACATTGCTTTCCCACCTCTCTACTTCTCCCAAATCTTTTACCATTCACTTATTTATTTCTCTTAGTGTGATTATAGCTACCTTGCAATCACCATCCTTTAGCAAGTTTGCATTTAGAATAATGTTTTTCTCTTTCTTTGATTATTTTTACTTAGAAGAGTTTAAAATTAGGGATTGTCTAATAGAGTGGTGATTAGAGAGGGTATAAGGATATACCATTACACTATACCCATCACTTTGAGGGTTGAAATTGAATGAATATTTGTTTGCATAAAATCTATCAAGTTTGTTGTATATCTTCTTTCCTCCTTTTTTTGCATTATACTAGGTGTACCAAATTTTATTATTATTACTTTTCCTTCCTTCTAACGGGTCAATCAGATTAAACTTGGATTTCAATCTCAGCCAGTAATGCTTTTCACTACCCTTCCAAACAATGTCTAGACCACTTTTTTGGCCCTCCTTATTTTCTACCATATTAAAGTCACCCCCAAGCACCTAGGGATTTCAAGTAGGTTTACAATCCATTTTTATAACTCAATTCTTTCTTTGTGCTAATTTGGAGCATAGATAGAGAATATGCCAAATTTGGAACTCCATTTTTCATAGGTGGTCTAGATAGCCCTATTGTAGGGGGGCATTCTAGATCATGTTAGATATTGGCTCCAACACCTTTCCATAAGAATAGAAGTTCCACCCCTTCCCCTATCATTGTTGGTGACTAGGAAGGAGGAATTGTTCAAGATGAATTTCATGTTGCTTTCAAGAGTGAAACCAATATCTTTAACCTTCTAGAGGAGTACAAAATCTTTATTTCTCTCACGATTAAAGAATCTTCTAACCATGTACTTTTGTTAAGGGGATTCTATACCCCTTACATTCCATGAGGTTTAGTTAAGATTCATTATTGAAAGTGTTTGTGTTTGGCTCTTTATCATTCCTAAATAGTTCAAAGTATTTAGGAGCCTTTTCTTCACTTTCTAATCTTTTTGAGGTAGAAATAGGGAGGATCACACTTGTCTTATTCCTTTTGGTTTTTCCTATATTAATGCTACCCCTATTGAGGGTGATCATCGAACCTTTCTTCCTACCCCTCCTCTTTGATATAGAGGAAGGAAAAACATTAGATTCAGGTTTTTGTTCAGTGGTCATTTCTTGTCTAAACATCCATTAGTTTCTATAGGTTCCATGGTATTTCCCTTTTCTTCTCTTGGTCCCTTCTCAGGATCAGTTTCCTCACTATCCCCTTTGCTTATTATTTCATTTAGGGAGTCTAGAGTACCCTCATCTTTCTTTTTTAGATTCAATTTATTAGAGTTTTTAACTTGTTTGTGATGATTTTATTGGGGTCTTCTTTACCAATTTCAATAGGATTATCATTACTTATAATCTGATTGGGAGATGCCTTTTGTTTGGATCCTAGCTAAGTATTAGGTTCCTTTAAGGTACTATAACCCATTTTCCTCTCATACACCAATTAGAATGACAAACCAATGAGGTATTTTCTCTATTTGGGTTGCAAGGTGTTAAATATGTGCTAGTGCCTTGGGGGTAACTATTATCCTATTATTTAAGCTCAAATTCTGAGATGATATTTCTCACCTCAGAGGATTTTTTGATCAAATCCTTATTTGCAATTTCACTAACTAGATTTCCTTTTGATGTGGGTTCTCTAAGGGATCCCATGTCTTTATTTTTTTTAATGAAGTATTCCACTTATTTTTGCTCCCCATCAAATTTGCTATTATTTTTGTACTGGTTAGCCAACTTAATATTTTTTATTTTTATTTCCTAACACAACCTATTGTGCATTTTTCTTTGTAGTCATTGATGACACATTGTTCCCATGATTAAGAGTTTGGTTTTATTAATCTCTTGTTATGATTGTAATATTATTATTAGCATTAATAGAGGAAATTCCATAAAATTCCATCTCTTCTAATAGAGGATTGAAGGAGTTTGTAATTAAGATCTCACTTTGAGTTTCAAAGGTGGGTAGATCTTCTTGAGATTCAGGGAGGGTTAATCTAAAGTTCCAATGATATTTTTTTTAGGAGGAAAAATCCATTCCCCCTAGAGAAACTTGAATCATTTCCTAACTTGGTTGACTCATATTTTCCCCTATTACTGGTGGAGAGGGGAAATTCAAGTTATTTTCACTACTTTCCCCATTTGAAACCCTCTTGCTCAATTGGAAATTTTTAGAGGTCAAGGATTCAATATTAATATTATAGGAAATAGCCTTGTTCTCTACATCTGGTTTAACAATTTTTTTGTTAGGGGTTTTTTGATGATAGGGAAATTATTTCAAATGTGCCCCTGTCTTCAGCACAAGTAACATGCATTTAGCTCACACAAAATTTCTATTAGGCAAGAGTGTTCATAATAATCAAGCTTTAAATTCATTACTTCTCATAATTCCACCCCCAAGGTTGGTGATATTAGGGAATAGACATTCATGTCAAGGAGCTCGATACCTGTGGCCTCTTAACCTTAAGCACATTGCCCATGGGGTCCAAAAATTTTAGGATGAAACACCAAAGCAGGATTTTCTTCTATATATGGTCTTTCAAGAAAATTAAGAACAATCCTTGTTGAATCATTCAACAAAATGAAACCGAGACACCTAATTTCTTTTTCCGTACATTTAAAAAGCATCAGTTCATAAATTCCCTCGTGAGTAAATTCTTTGAATCCACAGTTTCCATGAAAATGATAACATTTTTTAATCTAATTATAGTGTAGAAAAATGTATCTCTTTCCATTTTCACACATTTTTGGGCCCTCCCTACTAAAATTCAGCTTCTTTGTGCCTTATTTGGTCATATTTTGCATCCACAATCCTTATTTAATGCACCTTCCTAAGGATGATCCTCACACATATCTAATAACCAATCATAATTTAGTGATTTTGGATTGTATGGCCCAAATTTGGTGATGTAGGACTCATACGCCACCTTGGGCGAATAGGTCCCATCTAAGTTTCGAGGCCTAGTCCTAAATTTGGCATAGAACTTAAAATTGCTTGAAACTTGTGTCGCAAGCCTATGCTATTGGGACTCATACTCCCCAACTAGCATATGAGTCCCACTTATCTTGGACCTATTTTAAATTCAAATTCTTGGTAGTATTTTATTCTCCTAGATCTAATGTCAGCTTGTAGTGTTGTAATTTTGAGAAATTTGGCATAGACAAGTATAAATACAAGGTTATTTCACATATTTTCTACTAGCAATTCAATTATATTCAAGAATAATAGCAATTTTATGATTACAAGAGCATTCAAGAGTTGATTATCAAGCATTTTGGAGCTATATTCAAGATTCAAGCATCATGTCAAAGTCATCATGCATCATTTTCTTTTTTGAGCTAACATTTATGATGTAGGTATTTCATTCAATTCAAGCAAGCATTCAAGTCAAGATCCATAAAATATAATCAAGAGTCAAGATCTACATTCATGCTAGCCATTTCACATAATATTATAGCCTTTGTTTCAAGGATTTGGTGAGTTGTAACATAGTTTATTTGTTTATTCATCATTCCTCAATTCTATTTTATTTTATTTCATGATTACCAAAATGGGGTTTGACTAAGGAAACCCCCTATCCACTAAAAAAACAACATTTTCCCCTCTCTTTGATGTTTGATTTGTAGATTTAGGTTGAAGATCCATTGAAGAGAAAGATTGGAGAAATTTTTTGAAGTTGTCACCTTTCTTGCAAGATTACAAAAAGTCACCTATAGGTCAGAATTCAAAGTTTTACACTTGGAGATTGAAAGGGAGAGAACCTATAGGATATCATTAGAGGATATCAAAGTTTCATATCAATATTGATACTAGGACTAAATCACCACTCATGGTGTATGAGTCCAAGTATACCAGTTTCTTGACTTTTCCTGTAGATCCTAGTTTACCAGTTGTAGATTTCGATTTTGGCCTGAAACCCTAAACTAAGACTAAATCACCCCTACTAGCATATGATTCCTAGTGTTCTTTAAAACTGATAATCTCAAGATTTCAGACCTTGTTTCGAGCATCTTAAGATTTCCAAGTGCACCTTTGTTTATCTCCAGTTTGCTATTCTAATTTAAGTTCATTTTCTAGGTCATATAGTTAGGTTTTAGATGT
Source organism: Sequoia sempervirens (assembly GCA_007258455.2). Classification (NCBI taxonomy): domain Eukaryota; kingdom Viridiplantae; phylum Streptophyta; class Pinopsida; order Cupressales; family Cupressaceae; genus Sequoia; species Sequoia sempervirens. The sequence continues at coordinate 34,802 of VDFB02125531.1, read as the reverse complement.
TACTTTATGTAGTATAGAAAATTGCACTCCATTCTTTGAGATGATACAATTTCACACTTATTCCACCCTTTGAAACATCATTAATAGGCACCTAAGACCCTTTATTTTGGATCCCAAGGCTTATTTCAATTGAAATCCCAACAAAATCAACAAAGGAATTTAATTTTCTAACATCCTGACATTTTCTCACCTCAAAAAGCTAGGGTGGAACTCATACACTTCCTTGCATGTATGAGTCCCCCTACGGGGGACCCATACACCACAAGAGGCGTATGAGTCCTGTGTGGCCCCTTTTCTGGGTTTGAGAAAGAAATTAAAGATTTTGATTCAAATCTTTGGCTTATGTCGACATTTGGGATCTAATAAATGGTAAATTAGATGAAGTTCTTATATATAAAAGGTTTCAAAACATTATTTCATCTAGGAAAAGTAATTCAAGAGCTAAGAAATCCTGGAATTTTCAAGCAAGAGCATTCAAGAGATATTTTCAAGCATTCAATAATAGGGAGCAAATAAGTTGAAGTCTTTGAGCAAAATTATAGTATTTTTGTAGGTCTTCGAGCTCACTTTCATTCAAGATCTAGCATTGTCAAAGAATGATGATTGTTTCCTATGGTGAATCATGATGGATTTTTTGGATAGGACAACTAAGATGGGGGTGAATCATTTTTCACATGTTATAACCTTCAATTCAATTACCAAAACTAACACATAAACTGAGGAAATGATTAACCATCAAATGCCAATGCACAAACATAATAACACTAGATTTACATGGAAAACCCAATGAGGTAAAAACCATGGTGAGGATTAACTCACACTAGAGGGAATATCAAAAACAATTACAAAAAGGCTCACTACCTGAAATAAGGCTCACTACCTAAGATAAGGCTCACTTCCTTCAATAAGGACTCACTGTCCATATACAACCTAGAGATACAAGAGAAGACAAAGAAGACTTGTTACAGAGAGACAACAATCCCAATGCAACAAAGAATTCCACCATAATCATTGATCAAATTGCACGAATGATAGAATTCGCCTTCTAATCACTACATTTAGAAACTCAGCATTAAGCTTCACATTGATCAACCACACACTTCCTAAATAGCATCAAAGTCATGTATGCTCTTTCACTTATCTTCCTTCTTTTCTTGTGTACAATTCTCATTGCTAGCTCATTCTGTATTTATACTATCTCCAACCTTGAAAAGATACAAAGTCGGCCATCCAACTTAAAATTCAAATTAGGTCAGTGCTAAACATCCTAAGGTGGAATTACAATGAGGGAAACCTAAACACACGTTTCATTGGGACCCATAATAGATCCAACACATTTCATCAACTTCGAAGATAGTGCTTAATACACAGTCGACCAAACCAGTTTAAAACACATAGAATAATTAAGCTCGACACTTCCAAAAACCAAAAATATCTCCAATGCAATCAGAACATCTTATCTCTAAACCTGCAAGTCAAAAGACTTCATCAAAGAGAAATCCATACCAACAACATTTCTCCCAAATCTAAGCTAGTACATAGAAAAACATAGTTCACAACTAGTGTACACAACTCGATCTTCACAAAGAACCAATAGCCAAGAATCTAGATATAGCAACCTTCAACAACCTTGACTAACATATCTGAATTGCACAAACATAGGGGAAAATACCAAAGCAACATCTAAATACCTACAATCTTCCTTTAATACAATTTTCTCAATATCCTCAACATATTCAACCAACAACAACTAGTATATAACTAGTTGACTAGTTGAAATCAATGAAAACACCTTCATTCCTTTGTCTATTCTTGCAGCAATCTCCCCCTTTGTCATTTATGGAAACAAATGATGTGAAAAACCATCAAAGATACCATACCAGTTTTGGAAATACTTCTCAAGATTTTTCATTTTGCTTCTCCCCCTTAGAAGATCATCTTCCTCATTACCTTTTTTCTCTGGTCAACTTTCTCTCCTTTTCACATTTTTTCTCTCCCCCTTTGACATCAATGGAAAAGGAAAAATATATGTCCATTGAATTTTCCTTTGACATGAAAAACACATAATGACAACACTTGAAACTACCTGCTCCCCCTGAGAGGTAGCCACCAAAACATTAGTCCAAAAAGATAGAACCATGAATCCATCAGACCGATGCACCTTCAAATGCATCTTAGTTTATGAAAGGAGGGGAAATAACCCCTAACTTCTCTTGGAGATACTCAAAAGTATCTTTAGGAAAATCCTTTGTAAATATATCCACAATCTAATCTTTTGTTGGAACATACTCAAGCTTGACTTCATTCTCTATGACCTTCTATCTCAAGAAATGATAACTGATAGATATATGCTTCATTCTTGAGTGCATCACAAGATTATTCAAATGTTAATTGCACTTGTATTATCACAAAATATAGAAATAAGATCATCATATAGCACTATGGGGTATGTGCAGGATCATCATGGAAAAAACAGACCCTTAAGTGGCAAAAAATTCATAAAAATCAAAGTTAGGCAACTTGACGTAAAAATTTGAATAAGTTATCTATATTATTTCAAAAATATGTAAAAATAGAATCTGTAGCAAATTGAATGTAGTTTCTAAACTACTAGGTTTTTTTTTCAAAAGTATATTTGGTGAAAATTTAAAATTTCAATGCAGTAGTACTTAAATTTCAGGGAAAAAATAAGAAGTAGGTGTCTGTTTGACCACCGTAGCCACAATAAGATGATAATGGGTATGTGTAGGATCATGATGGGCCAAAAAATGGAAATATGATGGGTATGTGGCTGACGACAATTTTTTTAACTCAAAGTTGATGAAACAAAAAAGATTTTTAAAGGAGATTCTCAACTTTCCACCAATGTAAATTATGCTTTACTTTGAATTTAATAAGTAATTCTTATTCATTTTCTATTCAAATTATGACTAAAGTCCTGATTGATACGCTGATTGAAAAACATCTATAGCTTTCAAATGGTATCACATTTTTTGAATCAAAAACATGTGTCGCATTCTATGCTTTGGATGCTATAGGATTAAAAAATGAAAAATTAAATTTCATGAATTTTTGACCAAGTTAGGGTGGTTAGACATATGAGTTTTTTATACTTTTAAAAGTTGTAATAAAAAATTCATAATTAAATATTTACTTGGAAAAAATTAAAAAAAATATGCATCGCATTGGGCATGAGTCCTCTTACTTATATCTAAAATCTTATAAAAAATATTATCATTTTATTGTGGTTAGTGTTGGCTAGACACTTACTTTTTATTTTTTCCCTAAAATTTAACTACACGCATTGAAATTTCAAATTTCAACAGATTTTTTTTTAAAACAACCTTAGTAGTTTAGAAACTACATTCAATTTTCTACAAATTCTATTTATTACATAATTTGAAATAATATAGATAACTTATTCAATTTTTTATGTGAAGTTGCCTAACTCCATTTTTCTAATTTTTGCTACAATTTCTATGTTTTTCATGATGATCCTGACATACCCTAATATTTTTTATAAGATTTTAGACATAAGTAAATGACTCATGTCTGGATGTGATGCATATTTTTATAATTTTTTCCAAGTAAATAATTACTTATGAATTTTTTATTTTACAACTTTTCAAAAATATAAAACTTGTATGTATGACCATCTTAACTTGGTAAAACTTCATGAAATTCATTTTTATTTTTTTAATACTATAGTATGTGAAGCTATAGAAAGTGATGCATGTTTTGGATTCCAAAAATGTGATACCATTTGAAAGTTATAGATGTTTTTCAATCAACCTATCAATCGTGACTTGAGTCATAATTCAAATAGAAAATGAATAATAATTATTTATTACATTCAAAGTAAAGAATAATTTATATTGGTGGAAATTGAGAATCTCCTTAAAACCCTTTTCATTTCATCAATTTTGGGTAAAAAAGGGTCATCAGCCACATACCCTACAAATACCCATCATATCGCCACTTTTTGGCCCATCATAATCCTGCACATACCCTGTGATATCCTTCAATGTATGTTTCATCCATAACACTTATGTACAAAAAGATGCAACAACAATATACTCAGCTTGAGCAGTAGACAAAGAGACTAAATATTGCTTCTTACTCAACAATGCCACCAACCTACCCCAAGAAAGAATGCACCACCACTTGTACTTTTTTTATCATCTATACTTTTGGCTCAATCTGCATTTGTATATGAGCTAAGAGTAAATTTAGTCTCTTTATGATACCATAATACATAATCTGAAGTGTCATTCAAACATATGAATATTATTTTAAATGTAGTAACATGTGTTTCCTTCAGATCTTCTTGAAATCTAGCTACAAGAAAAATTGCATACATAATATCTAGTCTAGTAGCAGTCAAATATAGTAGTCCACCAATCATAGATCTATACTTGCTTTGACCAACCTTAGGTGAATCATCATCTTTACCAAACTTGCAACTAGTCACCATAGGAGAACTTACTGGTTTGGAACCATCCATCCCAAATTTCTTCAACATCTCTCTCACATACTTAGAATGTGAAATGAAAAATCTTTTCCCCGTTTGATTAATCTATAGTCCAAGAAATAAATTCATCTACCCAAAGATAGACATTTGAAATTCTTTCTGCATCTCTTCTGCAAACATCTTGCACATTTTTCATTTCCTCGAAAGATAATGTCATCAACATATACAAATACAATCAATATTTTTTTCATTTTCAATCTTGAAGTATGAATTATTGTCTGTCATACCTTTGTTAAATCCTTGCTGACTCAAATACTTATCTAACCTTGCATATCAGGCTCTAGGAGCTTGCTTCAATCCATATAAAGATTTTTTCAATCTGTACACCATATCTGGTTGTTCTGTTAACTGAAATCATTTTGGTTGTTCCACGTAGACTTCTTCTTCTAGCTCATTCAAAAATGTTGACTTGACATCCATCTAATAGACTTTGAAATCTTTATAAGCAGCTAATGCTAAAGACATCCTTATAGCTTCCATTCTTTCTACTGAGGAAAAATTCTCCTAAAAATCTATTCCTTTTACTTGTGAGTAGCCTTTATACACAAGCCTTGCTTTGTTTCTGACAACTTTCCCATTCTCATTCAGCTTATTTTTGAATACCCATTTCGATCCAATGGCATTTTTTCCTGTTGGTCCTAGGACCAATTCCCAAGTTTGATACTAAATTTGCAAAATTTCTTCTTTCATTGCTTCCTTCCAATGTTCATCCTTACATGCTTCACTTATTGATTTCGTCTCAATCTCAAAGAATAAACACAAATTTACATCAACAACTTTCCTTCTAGTTAACACACCTTTTGTCTTGTCATCAATAATCTAATTTTTGAATGATTCTTTTGTACATATTTTAGTGTCCTAGGGAATATCACCAAAGCATCTTCTTCTCATTCATTTTGTTCATTTTTCCTTTTATACTCATCTTTATACTATTCTTCCATAATTTCTTCTACTCTTGCATAGTCATGTTAATTAGACACGTATCCATCAACATCAAGAGAATTCTTCATTGTTTCATCAACCTTCACATTCGAGCTTTCTACAATATTCCTTACTCTTTTATTAAAATATTTGTATTTCTTGCTTTTGGTAGAATATCCAAGAAATATTGGTTCATCACTTCTTGTATCAAACTTTCCCAAAGTTTCTTTATCTCTTCTGATATAGAATTTTCTTTTGAATACCTTGAACTATTTAACTATAGGAATTCTTTCATACCATAGCTCATAGGGAGTCTTTATACTAGTTTCTCTTTCCTAAACTTGATTGAATACATATACAATGGTGTGAATAGCTTCTTTCCAGTAAACTTCCAACAATCCAGCTTTAATGATCATTGACCTAGAAGCCTTTTGAAGTGGGTGTTGCCACAATAGTGGTTTACACTTTCTGGGAGATCCTAATTTTTACTAAAATCACATATTTTTAGAAAATATAATGATTTAAGCCTTGAAAAGTTCCATTTAAAATATTCAAATTGAAGAGGGTTTGATCAAACCACCTTAAACCAATCCCCCTTGGATAGAACCCCACTAGTTTTAAACCATACCTATAATGGAGTCTCCTTTACACCTATCAAAATGCTGATAAAAAACCACGTTTGATTTACCTTTTAGGGGATCAAATGAACTCATTTAAAATTTTCTTTTTGTAATTATGTATTCCTTATTATAAGGTTCCAAAAAAGTATAATTTTAATTAAATTAAACTTGATTATTATATTTATTTTTTATTTCTTATGAATGTAGGTTTTTCACCAAAAAATGAACCTCTTTATTCTCCACATGTGCAAAAATAGAATATTATAATTAAAAAAATGAAAAATATGAGTGCACTAGATATTGAAGTCCTTGATGCAACAAAAAAATAAAATTGAATTTTGATACATACAAAAAGAGTTATGTGTTATACAGTCTACCTATGTCTAAATTGCAACTTGTTTGACTTTTGAAACTTGATTCAGGAAAAATATTCAATAAAACACTAATGAAACCAATTGGAAACATTAGATATCATAGTTACAAATCTAAATTTGAAAAAATATAATTTTATCCTTCATGGAAAAAAGTTGTGTTATACAGTGAGCATCACTCCTTAAAAATGGTGTTTATTGAAAAAACTAGTTTTTGAAGGAGATAAAAAAGAAGTGTAATATAATTCCAAAAATTTTGAAAACAATATATTTAGAATCTACAAGAAAATTTTCACAAATCACTAGTTTGCATCATCTTCAAATTCCTCACGGTTTTGCCGCTATAGGTGTCCAAAAGTGAAGATTTAGTTAGAAAAAATCATTTCAATTTCCAGTTTGGCAAAAAATTGTAAACCAGTATTGTGGGATCACCCAAGTGTTCTATTTTTCCTTTCAATGACTCCATTTTGCTAAGGAGTTACTAGAGCAGATAATTGTCTCCTTGTTCCATGCACTTCAAAAAAAGTATTGAACTCATGGGAGGTGAATTTTCCACCTTTGTCAGATCTGGAGCATTTTATCCTCAAATTCACTTCATTTTCAACCATAGCCTTGAATTCCTTAAATCTATCTAATGCATTTGATTTCTCTCTTAGAAATGTAACCCATGTATATCTAAAATAATCATTAATTAAAAGCATAAGGTACCTTTCACCAAGTAGACATCACACTCTCACAGGACCAAAACGATCTATATGAACCAAATCCAATAATCCAATAGTAGATTGTTCTCTTGATTTGTAATGATTTCTTGTTTTCTTCCCAAACTGACAATTCCTATAGATAGCATTTACATGCTTTGTAATTCTTGGTAGATATCTCATGGATTAAACAACACTAATCCTTGTCAAGTTATCAAAATTCATGTGATACATTCTCCTATGCCATAACCAATTGCCATTTATTTGAGTCATAAAGCATTGTCCATCAACACCCTTAAGCTGATAAATATTTCCTTCATATTTCTTTCCTATAGCAATCAATGTTCTAGATCCTTTATGAATCTCACACTTCTCATCCTTAAAAAAAATATCATATCCTTTTCTACACATTTGACCAACACTCAGCAATTTATACCTAAAACCATTAACATAGTAAACATCATCAGTATGATGCTTTCCATCAAAACTTACTGAACGTATCCCATAGTTTTTATCACCAACATCATCTCCAAACATAACTAGACCTCCATCATATTTTTCAAGTTTCACAAACTTACTCTTATCACCAGTCATATGATGTGAGCAACCATTATCAACTACCCAGAAGTTATTTTCTTATTTAGCATCCTAGGCAGAAATAACTATACCTTCATTTTTCTCTTTCTCCTTCTTCGAAGGACATTCCTTCATCTATTTTTCTAAATTAGTAGTAGGTTCATGCTTAATCACCAAGAACAAGCATTCATTGTCATCTAGATCTTCATATTTTGAGTCTTCATCTGAAATACTAGCATTTTGATTAACATAGTAAGCTATGTTAGTCTTTCCTTTTTTTTCTCTATCATATTTTTGTTTATTCTTTTTAGCTCTTTCTAGACACTTTACAACAAAGTGACCAATTTCTCCACAACTAAAGCACTTAAAGAAAAATTTACCTTCATACTTACTGGAGTCTTTTATCGTTCTTATAAAGTTAGCTTCAATTTCATCAAAATTCTCTTCATCCATATCTTTAGTTTTTGTAGCTTTAAAAGTGGTCTCTATTTTTCCTCCACTTATTAAATTTGACTTCCTCATCTCATAAGATGTCAAGAATCCTAGTAGTAGATCCTTAGTACAAGTATTATAATGTATAGTATACTCAATAGCACTCACCTTTTCACTATAAGCATCAGGAAGAGTTCTGAGAATCTTCTTTACAATCTCGATTTCATCTATATTAGCGTGAAGAGATCACATTCCAGCCACTACCTCATCCAATCTCTGTACATAATCTTTAGCATTTTCATCTTTATACATATGTATAAGATCAAACTTTGTTTCCAAATTTTGTAATTTCCCCTCTTTTACCCTTTCATCACCATCACGTGCTCTTTCTAAAGCATCTCAGACTTCGTTAGTTGTCTTCAAGTTTTGAACTTTAATCAACTTGGAATGTACCAAACTATTCTTCAAAATGAACTTTTCCTTATTATTCACTTCATATGTTCTAATTTCTTTAGGTTTACTCAAACCATTAGAAGGAGGAGTGTACGGATTCTTATAAGCTTTCTCTACATCATATCCACAATATTCTAGATATTCTTCCATCAATACTTTCCAAATACCATAGTTAGTTCCATCAAACCTTGGATAATCAAAGACTATTTTGCTAGCTATCTCATACCTTCCTCATGCGGTTAAGCTCTTCACCAAGGAACAAATGTTTGATACCAATTTTTGGATAGGACAATTGAGAGGGGGGGTGAATCAATTGTCACAAATTATAACCTTTAATTCAAATACTAGAACTAACACATAAACTGATTAAATGATTAACCATCAAATGCTAAAGCACAAACAAAAATAACCCTAGATTTACATGAAAAAACTAATGACGGAAAAACCACAGTGAGGATTAACTCACACTATAGAGAATATCAAAATTGATTACAAAAAAGCTCACTACCTAAAATAAGATTCACTGTTCAAGATAAGGCTCATTGCAAACAATAAGGACTCACTTTCTGGTCTCACTGTCCACAAGGCTATAACTTGGAGATACAAAAGAAGACAAAGAATACTTATTAGAGAGAGACAACAATCCCAATGCAACAAAGGATTCTACCACAATCATTGATCAACTTGCATGAATGATAGAATTTTCCTTCTACTCACTACATCTGGAAACTCAACATTAAGCTTCACATTGATCAACCATGCACTTTCTAAATAGCATCAAATTTGTGTCTTCTCTTTCACTTATCTTCCTTCTTTTCTTGTGTACAATTTTCATTGCTAGCTCATTTTGTATTTATACTATCTCCAACCTTGAAAAGATACAAAGCCAATAATTCGAATTCAAATTCAAATTAGGTCAGTGCCAAACATCCTAAGTTGGAATTAGAATGAGGGCAACCCAAACACATGCTTCACTGGGACCCATAATAGATCTAGCATGCTTCATCAACTTTGAAGATAGTGCTTAACACACAGTGAGCCAAACCAGTGTTAAAAACATAGAACGATTAAGCTCGACACTTCAAGAAACAAAAAATATCTCCAATGCAATCAAAACATCTTATCTCTAAACCTACTTGAGTCAAAAGACTTCATCAAAGAGAAATCTGAACTAGCAAAATTTCTCTCGGATATCAGCCAGTACACAGAAGAACATAGTTCACCACTTGTGAACACAACTTGATCTTCGCAAAGAACCAATAGCCAAGAATCTAGATGTAGAAACCTTTAACATCCTTGAATAACATATCTAAATCAAACAACACAGTGTCAAATACTGGAGCAACATCTGAATTCCTGTAATCTTCCTTTAATACAATTTCTCAATATCCTCAACATATACAACCAAAAGCAACTAGTAGATAACCAGATGGCCAGTTGACATTAATGACAACACCTTCATTCCTTTCTCTATTCTTGCAACATGATTATAGGTTGGGAAGATGCAATTAGTCATTGAACCAAGCCTAATGACTTGGTTCCTAAGTGATTCCATCCTCCATTATCATTCTACTTTCTACCTAAAGAGAGGCACATGCATTTTTGTCACTTATTAAGGTGATTAGTTGTCTCCCAAAGTGATTATCATCTATATGATTCGATTAGTTGTCTCCCAAAGTGATTATCATCTATATGATTCATTCATTCATCTTATTCTAGCACATTAGAATAGGATTTTATTTCAATTTAGATCTCCTAATACTAGATGCACTTAAGATTAAGACTTGCACTCACATTTGCTTTCAAGATCTATTGTTTCTATCAAGTTTTAATTACAAAACTAGGGTTTTGATTAAGGACAACCTCCCATAAGAAAACCAATACAATATTTTTCTTTGTATATTTTTGACAAGTTCAAATCTGAAAACAAAGTTAGGAAGGAAGAGCAAGGATAGAAGAATAGATTCAAATCTTGACTTTTTGAAAAAGAAGAATGGGATTGATACACCACTTGTGGTGTATGAGTCCCAGTATAACACTTTTTTTGGATTTCAGAGGATTCAGACTTGTCATTGTGCAATTCCAGTTTCTACCCAGAAACCCAAAATTGGTACTAAATCACTCCTATTGGTGTCTGTGTAGGAGTTTAAGTGAACTCCTCAAACACCCTAGAATCACCTACAAGACAAAACTTCCACAAGAGAGAAATGATAGAAATATCATGCTATGATTAAGATGCAAGGATGCCAAATTGAATATGACATGATTACAAATGTACAAGATGCCTAATTATAAAGGGAAGAAGGAAAACCTAAGATGCAAGAGATGTTTCCATGTGTCATAATCTAACAACATGTGAACCCTATCTAGATGATTATAAATATTGAGATAAGTTCTAGAAGGACAACTCATCTTCTAGAAGGAATCTTATCCCACCAAACAAGGAAGGGAATATTATCCCATTTATTTATGATTTATCTAATAATGCAACCTAGGACTTAATTAATTAAATGCAAGACCTAAGTTAACTTATGCTAGTGTAATAATTAATTAATTAATTACACTAACACCCCCCCATAAGTTCAACTTTGGGAGGAAAATGCAATGATTATGTAGAGATGATGATATGAATGATGATGGGTCCCGACTACAAGGCCATGTTAGGTACCCATGTACATGAAGATGCAGAAAATCTCCCACAACCGGAGAAAAGGGGAAAACCTAGTGGGAACAAAACCCCTCTCCAAAAAGGAGATGAAAATGTAAAAATGTAAGATAGGATGGGAAGGATGGAGGACTCCTAAATACCCCCCAAGGACACCATCTGTCACATGGATACAATAGAGAGACTAAATAGCACCCCCAAAAGATGTGATCACCTGCAAAGATGGTAAGTGTCTGAAGACAAAACATGATCCAATGTCGACAAACAACTTGTCTCCCTTTTAGAAAAAACAAAACCAAGTGCAATTGTAGAGATGCTTCCCATTCCGGATAGGAATTAAAGGAAGGAAGGATGTATGTTGATGGTGTCTCCTTGCCTGAATATGAAGATGCCATAGTCCCAAATAATGAAGAGGGTGACAAACTAGGACAATGTGGAAACTCATGCTGAACATTATTGAAAGATAGTGATGATGGAGACTTGATAGCCCCCCTGAATGAAGTGTCCTTAAAACCACTAAAAGAAGTTTGAAGTAAATCCAATGGTAGATGTTGAAGAAACCTCAAGTCCTAAAACAAAGCCATCATGTGATGTCAAGTCTAAAAAATATAATGTGTCCTAATAAGTGGTGATGGTGGAAGCCTCAATCAATGACTTTGGACAAGGAATCACTGAATGTGAAGGGATACCAACTAGCTCTGACAAAGAAGAAGCACTGAAATGAACCTTGTCAACCTCCTCAGAAAGATCAAGGTAATCAACCTCCTGCACAACAATATCATCATAGGGTACTGCTTGATCTAAAGCATGACATTCTGAATTATGACCATCAGAGAATGGTGGAGTATCTAAATCTCCATAGATATCCCAAATATTAGTCCAAAAGATGTGAGGACAATCACAATGATCAATAGCATTCAAAACATTAGAATCAACTTGCATAGAAATGATCCCCAAAACAGTGTACCTGCTACAACTCCAAGCAAGTTCATGAATACCTTCACTTGGATGGGGAACTATACCAAATAGATGAGGCAATAAATGGTGGCAGATCCCATCTCACCATTGTTGATAGTTACCCTTGTGCAACATAACCAAAGAAGGAGTATATGCAAGCCCCATAATGAACTTTCTCCAAAAAATACAAAGACACTGACCTTCAACAATAAATAGAAGCTTCCAAGTATGATATGCAACTGAAGTGATGCTACCCAAATCAAAAAATATTTTCTCAAGCTTCATGATGTCCAGGTTATTGAAAAAATACACCAAACTGAAAAAATCAATGCAAGAGTACCTAGAGCTGAAACTGATCAAGGGATCTGGACTGATGAAAAAGGCTTTGAAATATCTCCCGAATGCCACTGGAATTTCTGGATTTTGACAATATGAAGTGAAGATATTGGCTGTTGAGTCCAAAGTGGAGGATTGACTTCAGTTGACTGTAGAATTTTTTGTGAGCAAAATTTCACAGAATAATGTCACCATTGGAAATTAGACAAAATTCCCTTTCCAATGGTATCTCGATTGTCAATTTTCAATACCATGGCCAAAATTAATGATATTTTCAAAAAATTGAATTTAGCCTATAGGAAATGGGTTTTCTAGCAAAAAAAAAAATCATTTTGATTTGATTTCTACAAAATTTGTTCATAATGAGTGGACAAAAATAGAAACCCAGAAATATTTTGACGCTGAGAATAAAACCCAAAAATAGTTTTTTGATCCAACAAGCAGAAAATGACAAAAAAAAATTGACCTTCAACAGGAGAAAAATGACGCGCACCATTTTTTGTTCAGTGATTTTCTCCAGATCTGTACAAGATATAAAAAATCTAAAAGATACGCAGTTCAGATTTTGACCCTGGCTACAAAACCCAGAAATCATTTTTCTTGGAACTGAGTGGAAGCTAGATTTCTGAAGCAAAAATGAAAAATGGATTTAAAAAAGTTACTTGCATCTAGCAAGACTTTCATGCCAAAAATGATCTCTCATATTTGAGAAGAAGTCTGCGGCACTGAAGCTTTGATACCATGTCGAAGTTTAAGTGAACTCCTCAAACACCCCAGAATCACCTGCAAGACAAAACTTCCACAAGAGAGAAATGACAGAAATATCATGCTATGATTAAGATGCAAAGATGCCAAATTGAATATGACATGATTACAAATGTACAAGATGCCTAATTATATAGGCAAAAAGGAAAACCTAAGATGCAAGAGATGTTGCCATGTGTCATAATCTAACATGTGAACCCTATCTAGATGATTATTAAATATTGAGATAAGTTCTTGAAGGACAACTGATCTTCTCGAAGGAATCTTATCCCACCAAACAAGGAAGGAAATATTATCCCATTTATTTATGATTTATCTAATAATGCAACCTAGGACTTAATTAATTAAATGCAAGACCTAATTTAACTTATACTAGTGTAATAATTAATTAATTAATTACACTAACAATTTGAACCCCAATTTGCATGAAATTTCAAATTTTTGAGAGTGTAGAACTTATTTCAAGCATCTTCAATTTTCAAGGTGCCCCTCTATTCATTCTTAGTTCATTATTCTGATTTTCATTTTCATATTTTAGGTTACATAGCTAGATTGAATATTATTTTTATTTTCTTCTTTTCAAGCCTTTGCTTGCTGGTGAACCCCCTTTTTTCTTTAACCACACCCTAGGACACCCTATAACAGATCTCTCTTCCCTTAATTGAATCATTAGATTAAGATCTCTAGGGTTTCGTTGAATGAATTGAGAGTGAAATAGTACCCCCCTTGTGTTCCATCTCCCAAAAGATACAGAACAACCCCTATTTCCTTCATCTCATTTTGGTGAACCTATCCTTTGGACACCTTATTTTATGATTTGAATTTTATTTTAGTCTTATATTTAGCTTACATTAACTTTGCATTACATTAACTTTGCATTAGGTCTTGCATTAGTTAATTTACATCTAGGGCTTCTAAATCTTGCATTAGTGAAAGTGCATATCTAGGTTGCATTTTTGCATCTTGCATCATTGAATTTCATCTAAAATATGTAATTGCATATTTTCTAGATATCATACAAACTAGAAAACCTAACATTTACTTAGAATTTGCTAAAATTGGTGCAAAAACCCTAATCTAGGACTCATATGCTCCTTTGGGCGATTTAGTCCCAATGCAGGTTGTTTTGCTTGATTTTTGGGAATTCTATGTTGACTGTTTATTAGCATTTGAACCCCTAAAAAACCCTCACTAGGACTCATATGCACCTTTGGGCGATTTAGTCCCATTTCAAACTTAAAATTGCATTTTATTGCATTAAAAACCTTGTTTATGTGCTTCAATTGATTGTTGTTAGATTTCTATTTCAGTTTACAGAGTTTCTATTTCATGCATTTCATTAGATTTAGCTTAATTTGGTTTCATTTCAATTATGGATAGAATTAGATTATTGCATTTTTCATTTCTAGCATTAGTTCATAGTTTGATAAGATTAGATTACATTTGGCATTCATTAGAAAACAAAACTAGAAAAACCTATAAACTGATGAAACCCTTAGAGAAAGCATAGTTATTTGAGTATGTCAAATCTCTTTTTCCAAGTTAACCTAACCCTCAAACCTTTTAGTAGTGATTAATTTGACATGTTAGATGATTCCCTTGAGGACTTCACCTCACGAGGTCCATCCACTAAGGCTTGTTACAAAAAACTAAAACAAAGATAGGTTAATGTGATTCAACCTCAACTCGTCTTATACCCACCTTCAAACAGACTTCAAAACAAACCCATTTTCATCTTTGAACCACCTAGGAATAATGTTTCACAGCAATCAAGCTATAATACTATTGCTCATACATATAACACTAGAAACAATCCACAACCAAAACAAACACCTTCAGCATCCTTACCTTTGTCTCATCCCATCTTGCCTAGTGCTACTCAGTTTCCTTCACATAGTGGGAAGGAATATGTTCTTGTTGAAAAACTTAAGAATACTCCGAAAAAGATATCCCTATGGGACTTGATTCAAAATTCACCTAATTATCATACTATGATTCAAACAGCCTTGCAACAAGTTGTGGTTCCCTCTAATACAAATGCAATTGATGTAACAGCTCTAATTCAAGGAAAGAATATAGTTAACATAGAAATTTCATTTCATCAACATGAGCTAGCTCACTTGGAGATGAGAAAGAAAAACAATGCCTTCATAATTTAATAGCTATCTACAATACGATATGAATAAAAAGAACCCCTTTTGACAATGGCTTTGATCTTGATGTGTGTAGTGTGACCCTTTTGGATAAACTTTGTGTGGATAAATCATGAATTGATCCTGATTCCTTATTGATTTGAGGATTTGATAATGTAGGAAAGCAACTTCTTGGTGTGATTAATTTTCCTATTACCCATTTGACATGCTATATTACAAACTCCTATTCATGTTATGCCTCAAGATCTTTCATACAATTATCTTTTAGGAAGACCATGGATTTATGAGATGCATGCGGTGCCTTTGACTCTTCATCGTATCATGAAGTATGTCTATAACAACAAAGTATACCATATAATATCTAAATCCAACATACCCAAAAAAAAATTACCACTTTATCAAGGTGTTGTAATAGAAACCAACAAACTGGAAGCTTGCAAACATGGACACCTTCCTCCAAACCCTTAGAATAACACCTTGAAATTGATGCACAATCATTTACTAGCTTAGATTCCAAGAATGGATGAAGATTTGAGGCTAAATACTTAGGTGTTGATCTTCATAAGACACCCACTTGTTATATATGAAATGTATGGCTAGCAAAGAGAAGTATGGCTATCCTTAATGAAAGTCACATGCCAATAATGAAGTTTGCAAATGGAAAAGAGAATGATCCGAAATGTTTTTCTTTCAATAAATTTTGATTTGCAACTAAAACAATTGAAAATCCTCTAAAAATCTACGCATGTAAGCACAATTTTGACTCATGTATGCAAACACCTATTAAGCAACCCTTGGGTGGTATTGAACACTTGTAGATCACTTAATCTAGAAGAATTAACATTCTCCAAGATTGATTTGTAGCAAGAAACCCGTGTTTCTCCTCCACACAAAGCTCAAAAATTTTCACTACTATCAATGAATGAATGAATAAAATGCTTTTTGAATGCCTTCTATATCTCTTCAAAAAGCCATGGCCCCCTTTTATTTTAATATATTTTAATATTTAATCTTCATTTGCTTTTGCTGTCTCCAATAAAATAATATTATTCCTATGTGTGGTGTCCCCTTCATTAATTGCATTAATAATGACTTTATGATTAATTAAAGTCATATAATTATATATAAAGTCATCAACACCATTAATCATATACACTTTAATAATAATTAATAAATCAAACTCCATAAATATTAACCTAATATTGATTCTACCAATACCATGGGATAACTCACTACTTCCTCTACTCACTAGACTAGCTTACTATAAATAGTAAGGTTGGACTCAAACATCCAAGTGACTTACTAAAAATAGTGTGTGTAAATAGAGCTTGAAACACCATAAGAAGGTCATCTCTAAATATCTCTACTTAGCACTAGAGAGGAGAACACTATAAACTACCATCTAAAGAACCCAGAAACTCCCACCAAAGGCCCTCTAAATGCAAACATTATCCTACGAGGACCTAATGATAGGATAACCCACCAAACTCTAACACTAGCTAAAAAGGGGACATTACAATTTATTACACTCTACAATTAGAGCATAATCTATTGAGTGTTGGGAAATTGTGTGAAAAATTATAAGGTTGTGTTTGAAAATCAACAATGCATAATTTATAATAATAATCAAAGCAATAGGGTGGTTACAATTGTGCCTATGTTAAAGAATAGAATGTTCCCATTGAAGTTTGAAGAACATAGCAGAAATCTTGCTAATATGGCATATGAGGACAAATGTTGGTTGTGGAATCTTAAGTATGGGAATTTCAATTTTCATAGTTTGAAGATTCCAACATCAAAAACATTACTTTTTGGTTTTCCTAAGGTTGAAGAACATAAAGAATCTTTTGAAGGATTTGTTAAAAGAAAACATGCAAGAGAGAAAATTACAAAAGCAAATGCATGGATGGACAATTATCCACTTCTGTTAGTTTATTTAGACATTTGTGGTCCTATATAGATAAAGAGGTTGGGTAAGTAATCATAATTCATTACAAGTTTATTGATGATTAATCATGAAAGTGGGGTTTTTTTTGAAAATCTAGGATGAAACCCTTGAGACATTCAAGAGATTTCAAGATCTTGTGGAAAATGAAAAAAGGTATAGTATCTATAAGAGAGGGGGGCCAACCATGTCAAGGCTCTAGGTCATAGAGAGTCAAGAGAAGAGGGCTTCCCTAACTAGCTTCACTCTAACAGGTATTTTGGGATGAGAATCAAGAATTAAGAGCACTCTCAAGTGCTTTTGTCACTCTGCATACCTGAAAATCTAATTAGGGATAGATGAGCCAATTTTTGGAGTGAAAATTGCACCTTAGATAGCTCTTTGTCTGAGGACAATAGTGTGGGTCTGGGACAACAATGTGACATGTTGGCATCTCTTTGGTGGGTTGGTGTTTGTATGGCCAAAAAATGTAAAGAATAATAACAAATATGAGAAACCTACTTAACAACCTAGCTAACTAACTTTAATGAAATAAACATAATGATAAAGTATGAAAAATAGGTAAAAAATGATAAATTAAGTAGATAAAAACAAGGGTGAAAAATATCAACTCACTGAAGTGCTAGTTCACTAGCAACCTCCACGCACACGTTCACCGACACACAAGCAAGAAGGAAAAATTGTTGGGGCTATATAGGGGTTTTCCTCGGTCAAACCCCCACTTTGGTACTACCACCTACACAAACAGCCAAAAAAGTAACGAACTAGAATGTATGATAAAGGAAATTTAGAAATGAATATACTGAACACTACAAAAGATAAAATCTACTCTATCAAATCACAATGCAAAATTAAAGAGATGTTGTACCACCTCCACCCAAAGGTAGTCAAGTCCAATGAAAGGAGAGGTATGTGTAGGATCATCATGGAAAAAACAAGCCCTTAAGTGGCAAAAAATTCAGAAAAAAATTAGAGTTAGGCAATTTGACGTAAATATTTGAATAAGTTATCTATATTATTTCAAAAATGTGTAACAATACAATCGGTAAAAAATTGAATGTAGTTTCTAAACTACTGGGTTTATTAAAAAAAAATCTATTTGGTTAAAATTTGAAATTTCAATGAAGTAGTACTTAAATTTTAGGAAAAATAAGAAGTAAGTGTTTGTCCGACCATCCTAACCACAATAAAATGATAATATTTTTTATAAGATTTTAGATATAAGTAGAGGGACTCATGTCCTGATTTGATACTTTTTTCATTGTAATTTTTCTAAGTAAATAATTAATTATGAATTTTTTATTACAAATTTAAAAAATTAAAACTCATATGTTTGACCACCTTAACTTGGTCAAAAAATTCATGAAATTCAAAACTTTTTTAATCCTATAGTATGCAACCATAGAATGTGATGCATGTTTCAAATTCAAAAATGTGATACTATTTGAAAGATACAAACTTTTTGGGTCTTTATAATCGGGACTTAGTCCTTAATTCAAATAGAAAATGAATAATAATTATTTATTAAATTCAAAGTAAAGCATAATTTATATTGGTGGAAATCTAAGAGCCTCCTTTAAAACCCTTTTGTTTCATCAATTTTGGGTTAAAAAAAAGTCGAAATTGACCACATAGGCCATCATATCCTTACATATGTCGCCAAATTTTGGCCCATCATGATCTTACACATACCTAGAGAATGTAGGGTAACGAACTTGGAAAAGTCACCAGAGCCGTAGTAGTGATGATGGGAGGTCTCACAAGACTCAATCTCATAACTTCTATGGTAGAGAAACACATGCAAGGATGAAGTTGATGGAGTAACCAACTAGTGTAATGCTCAATGGAGTTGTCAAAATACTAGTAGAATGCTTCAAGAGTATGCTCTGGAAGAGATCCCAAAAGTGTGAAGAAAATGGAGTGAAATTGCTAGAGAGATTGATTGAATCTGAAAGAGATGAAGTGAGTGTGAAATGAATGTCTTTGAAGGCCAAAATAAACCATTTAAATGAGTTAGTTGGTCGCACAAAGACATTACAAACAATCCCCAATGAGGAGTGTAACATCCCTACGAACTCAAGGGAAATAATCTATTAGGGACAAAAGCACACCGCCCTTGCGTCCTTGATGAAAATTCTCCCACTGACACAAAACATGCACCAATTAGATGCATTTTAGATGGGTGGTGTGGAATTTCACCTTCGGACTTGATTTTCTAAGGTGAGGGAATGCAAAAGAAGAATTTACACATGGGGTGAAAATTTTCTCCTATACATTTTTCTCCCACTATAGCGAGTGGGAATATCAATGAGTGTTCCATGAAGTAGGTTGAAGAGTTAGAAATGCATACTTGAACTATTGAGGAAGTAGACTGCAATTTGCTGAACTCGAAAGTGTAGGGTATGAAAAGGACACCACAAGTACCCTCTCCCGAGGAGGTTCAAACAAAAGGACTTAATAGCTCCATAGAACTACAAAGTTGCACAAAGTACACCAAAGGCCCACAGACCAACGATGGTCAAATCTCACAGGATGCAATCACTTCACAAGCCCTCAGACTTCCAAAGAAGGCATTGCCCCAAGTACTCTCTCATGAAGGAAGCCTAGTATAAGACGACTTCACAGGTGCACCTATAAAGAAACATGTTAATCCATAGATAGAACATGTAAAAAATCAAAAAGAAGCCATGCAGGAAAACAAGCAGAAAATCACATAGATAGTCAAAAAATTGAAATGCTTTCGAAGGGGTCCCTCAGGAACCCTTCAAAAGAAAAGGGGTCCACTCAAGAGACACATTGCTTCAAAGTGAAAGAATATATTTTCACAAATCAATTCACCATGAAGGAATCCTTTCAAAATATGTTCACTTCATCAAGGAATTTGAAAGGAAGAAAATACCCCTCATGAGGGGAAGGTCAGGCTTCTCCCAGGAAGTTGTTCTCCTTGAGGAAAGTTCTAGTTCTTTCTTTACAAACCCACAATGAAGGAAACACATTCCACTAGGGGGTCCTTGTTGAGAATGCAATTTTTGAAAAATTTTGCAAAATTTTTGAGAAAAGATTCATTAGTCACCAAATGCATTTTCTAAAAATTGAGTTAACATGGCAACCTCCTCCTTAGGGTGGTGCATGTTGAATGCAGAGCCACATGGCATCCTAAGGAGAGAAAGGTGAGAATGAAAAAGTGATGTTTGGACCCATGGGATGTAGCAAGATGTCACCATGGTGGTGTTGTCCCACACATGAGGGACAACACATAGGCACCACAACATCACAACTCAAGAATAGAAGAGAGAAAAATAATAAATCTGAAAAAAGAAACAATGACATCATAGATAGAAGACATAGGGGAAATCTAATATTTTTGGGTTAGAGGTGCTCATAAATATATATTAGTAATAGTATATAGATGAACTTTCATCAACCCCCTACTATATGAGACCATATGAAGAATGCATGAGAAGAAAAAGTAAAAATAAAAAATTGGGCCAACATAGAAGGGAAGCCTAAATGCACCTAACACTTTTCATTGTCCCCAATTTGCCAAAAATAAATACACATAATAGAGGAAGAATAATTCCAAAAATAGAGGAAGTTTACGACACATAATCACTCCTATAGCCAAGCACCTACAAGGGTGATAAGGGTCATCCAAGAACACATAACATAAGCATGGGGGAACACATCACAACAAACACACACCTAATCTAAAGGTAAAGAAGAGGCATTGTCCCCAACATTCATCAACCAAGAGGTCATCTACTTCCCAATCTAGATCATTATACAGGGAAGGTAGATATGCTTCCAGTGGTGGAATATTAAGGGGGGGAGCTTCTGACCGTCTCGCAACAAGGGCCAATGAATAAGTCCCCACAAGGTCTTCTCTTAGCTCTTGTGGAGAAATGGTTAGTGATTTCATGAAGGTCACTGACAAGGCCAAGACCTTATCCTAAGTGTTGAACATGCACTTCACGAGAGTGCCATGTGTCATCTCAATGGATGGGCAGGATGATGCCCAAGATTCATCGCTAGGCTCACCAAGTGACTCAAGAGTAGTGAAAAAATCAGGGGAAGCCAAGACTTGCTCTATCACTAGGATGGTACAAGCTAGCATAGGACTACCTTTTGATGAAGGTGGGATCCTCTTACACCTCCCACTGCTAGAAGGGCCAACCTCCACCTTTTGCTTCATTGAAAGATATGAACACCCCACAGATGAGGATAGAGGCATAGAGGAGGAGGAGAAGACCATACCAGACACCACTGAGATGTTCAACATGTCCACGAGCTTTGAGAATGGTGGTATTTCTAGAAGGTACATCAAAAGAGATGGCTCGATCAAAGGAGCAATAAAAACTTACACCTTTATAGGGTTAGGTGCACTCATGCTCATAGTGAGAGCCAAAAGGATAACCAAATTTGATTGAATGGAAACAGAGGGGATGAGAGAGGACACAATAGGAGGCACTAAAATAGGGGAAGTAAACTCCCCTTCCTTCCTCTGTAGAGTAGCCTACTCAGTTGCTATAGAATTTTGTTGATGCTTGCACTCATGCGAAGGTTATTTTTGTGACTCTTGGAGCTAGAGACTAGGATCTAGGATGGGACAAAAGGCTCCTACTTAGCCATAGGAGTGTCCATCATAGCCGTCTATGTTGGAGGGATAGACTCTCGAATGGGAGCAGGAGGAAGAGGTTGACACATAGGGGGAGTCAACTCTAGCACCTTGACAGTGGGCCTCTTCCCATTCACTACTTTAGGAGTAGAAGTGGTATAAGGCTGCAGAGGCTGAGACATAGAGGATTCCCTATGATGACTATTCCTCCTACCGTAAAGGTAGAGCCAAGGTCTAGGAGGTACAGTAGGAAGATTCGATATCCTAATCTTGGCTTTACACCAAGAAAGAACCATCAAACTTCTTATGTGGAATCGAAGAGTAGACATCCAAACCTCTTCTTTAGAAAGGGGAGCAAAAGAGGCACCTTGAGGACAGGTAGGTCTCTACTTTCCCTTCTGAGAAGAGGAGGTGGCTTGCTGCTACACTACTAGAGGGATCACTTTTGGCTACCCTTTACCCTTGGTCTTATGCTTCACATATTTTTGGTAAAGTAGGTCTATTCTAGGGGGAAACAAATGGACTGAGGTGGGCCAAAAATGATCCAATGAATAACCCTCACGGGATACCAACGGTTGATATCCAATGTCATGCACAACTTGCATGACACCTTCATGGGAGAATTTTAGATACTTATGAATAACAGAAGCAATATTGTTCATGTGGAAGCTAGCCAAGGGATGCCTAACTTCACCCTGAACAAATCATATTCTAGAATAACATCAAAGGTAGTATCCATAGCCCTAGGTCCAACTAGGAAATAAATAATTATTGATCCATATGACTTAACAGAGAGACCATCATGTGTATGAATGGCAGACTTTGTTTCTTCATACTTCTCCCTCTACAATGAACTTAACCACAATGTCTTCTCTGTAATTACATTCACTCAGATTGTGGGATCAACTAGGACCCCTATCACAATGTTTCCATTGAGGCGAGTGGGAATGGAGAGGGGAGAGGGCATGTGCTGTGAGGTGAATGTCCATATTAATGTATGTCAAGGGCTGAGTAGAAGGATTAGAGGGGTCAATAATTAGGTTAGCAGGGTGAGATGGAAATGGTTTCATATAGATTTACAACTCACTATTGGCCTTCACCATTGATTTATTCACATTTTATTTCGTCCCATTGAAACAAATGGTACTGTCATCAATGTGATCATGTATCTCATGACGTAGGTACATAAAATGTTTAGTATCATGCCCGTTAACCCGATGGTACTGACAAAAATAATTTTCATCATACCAATCAGGATAAGGTTCCTTGAGAGGTTGAGTTCTCCAAAGTTTTGATCTTGTCCATCAATAACTTTTGCAAGATGGAAGAGTAGATTTCACTAACTTTATAAACCTCTTGTTGCATGTAAGGCCATTATCATTTTTATTGGTGACTACATTCGCAACATCTTTTCCTTTTCTTGAGATGGATACAATAGAATTTCCTTTTGAATAGGAGCATGAGGAAGATCCCCCAAACTGAACTACCTTTTTCTGATATTCTTGCAACGCGGCTCACAAATGCACAAAGGAATGGTATTTCATTAGGAAAATTTTTTCTTCCCAAGCTCTCTGTAGGTTACTTATGAACACCTTCAACACATCAAAGTCAGCTAGCGAGTACAAGATTTGTGAAAAGAGCACTTGATATCATGCTATCAAATCAGTTATCTTATCATTATCCCCCTACTTACATTAGACGAGATCTGAGAAAGTCATCTTTATATCGATGTTAGCTTGGAACTGTTGGAGAAATTGATTTACAAGTTTATCAAATGAAAATATATAATTTTTAGGAAAGGAACAGTACCACTCGAGTGATGTATCCTTAAGAGATTGAGGAAATAATTTTTCCATCAAAACGTCGTGATGGAAGATATATGTACACATGGCGTTAAAGGTTGACACATGTGTTTGTGGTTCTGCCTTTAGACTCAAACTTGGGTATCTCCATTCCTAATGGGAAGGGAGTACTCATAATCACTACTCACAATGGGCTATGTCAGAAGAAAGAATGAAAAATATGTTGGGTGAAGGCCTAGGATAGGCTCACAAACTGGTTTTGGATCTGATTGATGTTCTGCAAAAGGGAATTCAGAACCGGGTCAGAGGATGACAAAAGCCCAGTGGAACCTCTAGAACCACCACCACCAGAACCTCCTCTATACCCACCTCCAAAGCAATCACTGTGACCACTACTGGAGCCACCATCACTAGTAGGGCCTCCACCGAAGACACCTCCACTACCAAAACCACCATCATGGCCTCCACTAAAGCCACCTCCGCCAGTATCACCTCCACTACCAAAGCCATTTCCACTCATTCCACTGAAGCCCCCACCGCCAGAAGCAGTAGGAGGGGTGAAAATAAACCCAAGGGGTATTGTACTCACCTTAAGAGTGTTAGGCTTTTGAGAAGAAGAAGAGACACCGATTGAGGCCCTTATTTCAGCCATACATATGAATGTGGTTGGCAATGAAACACCTATTTGTCTTTCATAGGCATCAAAAACTTCCCCTTGGGTGGTACCCAATCTAGGCCTATACAAAGGGATATAAGCTTCAGTTAGATTGGCAAGGCCATGTAGAAATTCTATACCTGTCTAATCCTTCCCTAACAAATGTCTCACCTTGCTAGAAAGCCTAGTAGCCATGCTTGGTGCTTTTTATAAATGATTCACAAGGTCTAGGAATCTATTATCTAATACCAAAAGGTTTTCCACAGGAATATGCACAACATCATCCTCCTCTACAAATGAAGCCATAGGGGATGTTGGGTATGTGCAGGATCATCATGGAAAAAATAGACCCTTAAGTGGTGAAAAATTCTAGAAAATTAGAGTTGGGCAACTTGACATAAAAATTCAATGAATAAGTTATCTATATTATTTCAAAAATATGTAACAATAGAATCTATAGCAAGTTGAATGTATTTTCTAAACTACTAGGTTTATTTTTAAAAAATTATATCTATTTGGTGAAAATTTGAAATTTCAATGCAGTAATACTTAAATTTCAGGGAAAAAATAAGAAGTAGGTGTATGTCTGACCACCCAAACCACAATAAAATGATAATATTTTTTTATAAGATTTTAGATATAATTAGACGAATCATGTCCCAATCTGATGCATATTTTTTTGTAATTTTTTTTCCAAGTAAATAATTAATTATGATTTTTTTATTACAAATTTAAAATATATAAAAACTCATATGTTTCACCACCTTAACTTGGTCAAAACTTCATGAAATTCATTTTTTCTTTTTTTAATCCTATAGTATGTGAAGCATAAAATGTGACGCATGTTTTAGATTCAAAAAATGTGATCGTTTGAAAGCTATAGATTTTTTTCAATCAATCTATCAATCAGGACTTTAGTCGTAATTCAAATAGAAAATGAATAATAATTATTTATTAAATTCAAAGTAAAACATAATTTATATTGGTGGAAAGCTGGGAATCTCCTTTAAAAGCCCTTTTCGTTTCATCAATTTTGGGTAAAAAAAGGTTGTCATCCACATACCCATCATATTGTCACTTTTTGGCCCATCATGATCCTACACATACCCTGTTGGTGGGGTGGGCACATGAATGGTCTATTCCATGAAATGCATCTTGTCAGCATAAACTATAGGAAAGCCAGTGGTACAATCAATAGCTAAATCAATGGAAAAACTAGAGGTGAAACTAGAAGTGACCCTCATCTTTTCAATCGGTAGGTGTCACACACTTCTCCTAACAATGTACCCAGAAGTCATGGACTCAATTGTGATGTTCATAAACCTTCACAACACTTAGGCTTACAACCATCACTAGTGTAGGGAAAAGTCTCAACATAGGAAAATAGATAGACATTGTTCATGTCAAGTTCACCAAATATGTAAGAGAGGGGGGCCAACCACGTCAAGGCTCTAGGTCACGGAGATGCAAGAGTGAAGGGTTTCCCTAACTTACCTTACTATAATGGGTGTTTTAGGATGAGGATAAAAAATGAAGAGCACTCTCAAGTGCTTCTATCACTCTATAGACCCATAAATCTAATTGGGGCTAGACAAGGCAGTTTCTGAAGTCCAAACTACACCTCAGACAACACTCTATCCAAGGATGACAATGTGGGTTTGGGATGATAGCATGACACGCTAGCGTCTCCCTAGTGCACTAGCATCTATATGGCCAAAAAACATAAAGTATAGTATGAAAAACCAAAAACCTACTTAACAACCTGGCTAACTAACTTTAATGAAATAGAAAAAATGATAAAGTACGAAAATAAGGTACGAAAATGATAAAGTAAGTGAATAAAAATAAGGGTGACAGATATCAACTCACTGAAGCACCAATTAACTAGTGAGCTCCACATACACATTCACCTACAGATAAACAAGAAGGGAAAATTGTTGGGTTGTATAGGGTTTGCCTATGTCAAACCCCTGCTTTGGTGTTTCCACCTCCATGAATAGCTAGAAAATCAATAGAGTAGAATGTACATGATAAAGGAAATAGAAACGAATTCAATGAACACTAAAAAAGATAAAAGCTACTCTATCAAATCACAATGCGAAAGTAAAGTGATGCTATACCACCTCCACCCAAAGGCACTCAAGGCCAATGAAGGGATAATGCAAGGTAACAAACTTGAAAAAGTCACCACATCCGCAATGGTGACAAGGGAGGTCTTACAAGACTCCAAGCTTGCACCTTCTATGTTAGAGTAGCACATGTAAGGATGAAGTTGACAGAGTAACGGGTTGTTGTAATGCTCAATGGAGTTATCAAAATGCTAGTAGAATGCTTCAAGAATATGTTCAAGAGATCCCAAAAGTGTCATGAAAATGGAGCGAAATTTATATAGAGATTGATTGAATGTGAAAGAGATGGAGTGAGTGTGAAATGAATGTCTTTGAAGGCCAAAATGAACTGATTTTGGGTTAGTTGGTTGCATAGAGGTGTTACAAACAATCCCCAATGAGGAGTGTAATGTCTTTGTGGACTTGGGAAAGAATATGTTAGGGACAATAGTGTGTCACGTAGACATCCACATGTCGCGCTTACGTCCTTGATGAAAATTCCCCTACTGACACACAAAACACGTGCCAAGTGGATGTATTTCATATGGGTGATGTGGAATTTCACCTTTGGGTTTTATTTTCTAAGGTGCGTGTATGCAAAAGGGGAATTTACACAAGGGGTGCAAATTCACTCCTATATAGTATCAAATGCTTGAGGACTGATCGAGGAGGAGAATTTTGATTATGATATTTTCAAAATTATTGTGATATGTATGGCATCAAAAGACACCTCAATAAAATGGAGTAGCTAGAAGGAAAAACAGTATAGTGGTGGATATGGCAAGGAGTATGCTGCAGACTAAGGGACTAAGCAATTCTTTTTGGGGTGATGCAATTGCTAGAATAGTATACATTCTCAATCAAAGTCCCACTAGTGCACTCGATATAATGACTCTTTATGAAGCCCAATATGAGATAAAACCTAATATAAAGCATTTCAAAATTTTTGAGTGTTTAGCTTATGTTCATGTAGTTGAACAAAAGAGGTAAAAGTTAGATCTAAAAAGTGAATCATGTATTTTTGTTGGATATAGTGAGAAAAGTAAGGCTTATAGGTTGTATAATCCTCTCACCCATAGCATTTTTGTCTCTAGATATGTGATTTTTGATGAAAGGGGAGTTTATGGTCATCAAAAAGGCCATATGTTAAGATGTCAAAATCAATTTTAAATGATGGTATTATTGATGATATTGATCATGAGCGACCCAAAAAGATTTCAATTCCAAGTGTTATAAGTCCACAAAGTAGCCGTTCATCTAGTTCTTCATTTCCAAGTGTAAGTCCAGCTTAAGTCTAAATTCTACAAGGAAGGTAAGAAGCTTAAGTGACATTTATCACAGTACAAATCAAGCACATGAAGAAAATATAAGAGATGAGATAGTAATTTTTTCTTTACTTTCCAAGGCTGATTTTGAACCATAATGTTTTGAAGATGAAATTACTAATGAGATTTGGAAGCAAGCAATACAAGAAGAGATAGATTTCATTCATAGGAATGGCATTTGGGAGGAAACAAAGCTTATGCATGGCAAGAAAAAGATTGGTACTAAATGGGTCTACAAGACTAAGTACAACAATGATGGGAGTGTTGAAAGACACAAGGAAAGATTGGTTGCCAAAGGCTTCACACAAAGGTATGGGATTGATTATGAAGAGATATTTGCACCAATAGTGAGACAGGAGACTATCAGAATGATGATTTCACTAGTAACTCAAAAGAAATGGAGCATTCATCACATGGATGTGAAAAGTGCCTTCTTGAATGGGTACTTAGAAGAGGAAGTGTATGTGAAACAACCACAACATTTTAAAATGCAAGGAAAACAACATCAAGTCTACAAGTTGAAGAAGACTTTGGATGGCCCCGAGCAAACACCACAAGCTTGGTACGCTAGGATTGATGGATATTTTCAAGAGAATGACTTTCAAAGAAGTAAGAGTGAACCTACCCTTTAGTACAAACAAGAAGGTAATGATATTCTTATTGTATGTTTGTATGTTGATTATTGTTGTATATAGGTAGCAGTTCTAAGATGAAGGATGAATTCAAAGTTGCAATGATGAATGAATTTGAGATGAAAGATTTAATTCTCATGAAATAATTTCTAGGAATGGAAGTTTATCAAAGTGAGAATGAAATTTTTATTTGTCAAAAGAGTATGCCAAATGTATGTTGAAAAAATTTGATATGGTTGATTGTAAACTAGTCTCCACTCCAATTGCTCATGGAGTTGTGTTGTGTAAAGATGATTGTGCTAAAATAGTTGATGAGATGGTTTATAGGAGCATTGTTGGAAGTTTGATGTTTTTAACTCACACAAGACTTGATATTACTTATTCAGTTTCACTTG
Source organism: Sequoia sempervirens (assembly GCA_007258455.2). Classification (NCBI taxonomy): domain Eukaryota; kingdom Viridiplantae; phylum Streptophyta; class Pinopsida; order Cupressales; family Cupressaceae; genus Sequoia; species Sequoia sempervirens. The sequence continues at coordinate 5,844 of VDFB02125531.1, read as the reverse complement.
TTTCAAGGTACATGATAGAGCCATCTAAAATACATATAAAGGCAGCCAAGAGAAATTTGAGGTATGTGGGAGGCACTGTAAATTTTGGTATTCATTACTACACTTCTAAAATGTTCAATTTTATTGCTTTTACTGATTCTAATTGGGGAGGTAGTTTAGATGACCGAAATTCCACATTTGGTAATTGCTTTTCTTTTGGTTTTGGATTACTTGGAGCTCAAAAAAGCAAAGTATAGTTGACCTTTCTTCTACAGAAGCAAAGTATGTTGCAGTCACCTCAATAGGTACACAAGCATTATGGGTTAGAAAACTTCTTGAAGAAATAGAAGAGATGCAAATTTAGCCCACAATGACTTTTTGTGATAACATTAGTGCTATCAAAATGGCCAAGAATCCAATCCATCACACCACATCAGGACAAAACATTTCTGAGATTTGGTGCAGAAGAAGGAAGTAGAATTGGAAGCAGATATCCTCACTAAGGCAATTACAAAGGATCAGTTTTTGACACTCAAAGATTATATTGTGAGCCCTCTCAGCATCAAGAGGGAGTATGTTGGATAAGTGACGCGCTGATGATTTACCAGTTGACACTAGCACCTCACCGCAATCTGCCCTGTTTTAATCAGTTTTAGTTAGCTTTCTAAACTTTCCAACAATGTTTAGCGCATGTAAAAAGCTGTCTATTATTAGGTTTCTTTATTTTTTATTAAGCTTTCTTTGCTTTTAAACTCTATCGAGCAATGTTAAATGCTGCTCTGTTTTTCAAACAAGCTACTCCGTTTTTTAAACAATAATAAAAAGGTTTTCCTTCTGTATATGACAGTTATAATTATTTTCTTTTCTGCTATCTTTTTTTCTGTTATATTGGCTGTTAAAATCTTCAATCCATTGGTTTAAAGATCGTCTAAGGAAATTTGAAATTCATATGGAGAAGAGTACGGGGAATGATTTCCCTGTAGAAAGGATCGAGCTTGTTTATTTTTTCTGGTTTGATAAAGCAGGAGAATGGATTATGTACAATATATCTAAAATGTTTTATTTGTCAAATGTGAATGGTCTTTACCCTTGTCTCCCAGAGACTTGCCAGAATAGTTGAGAAGTTACGAGAAAAGTTAACAGATGCCACAACTAAAGGATCCTCCACAACCTCTGACTGCAGCCAAGAGACAAACGAGTAGAAGTGAAGTAATATAAATACGTCAACTCTAAATTCAAAGAAATGGAGCATGTTCAAGTATCGTAATAAGAAATGCCAAGAGACTAATCTATCAACCATGGGAAAATGCAACTGAGGCTATTGTTCCATACTATTTGCTTTTATGCCTTAAAACATGATTATCCTAATATGTTAAAATCAGAGTTTCCAGATAAAATCAAAACCGAAATATATATAAATAATATTTTTAAAGTTATGTTCTGTCTCCTTAGACATATAAATCATTAATTCAAAACTCACCAATTACCCACAAAACTGGCAAGAAAGAATTGATGGTGAGCGACTCGCACATTTACTCGCACAAGTGTTTGGACTGTAATGCAGACTCATAGCTAGTACTTAGCAAATCCACCACACGGACTTGCCAAAACTAATATTCTTGTGCCTAGACATGCAGAGAGTCTAAACACAAGTAAATATATGGAAATTTTCCTTTTCAAACCCATCCGACCCTCCACCATTCTTCACACAACATATTTGCAACCTTGCTAGAACATTTAAATGGGTTTTAAGGCAACTCAAGAAGAAAACTTCTGCAATCTTTGGGATTCCAAGTTAGTTCTTTCTCTTTTTTTCAAAAGCATTCCTAAAATGCTACTTCATTTCTAAATGTTACGTTTACTTGTTTAAGAATGTTTGCAAACCATTCAAAGCAGTTTTCATGTCATTTAACACTGACTTGAACTTTAGAATTTTTTAGTGTTTCTCTGAGTTTCTATGATGGGGACAAAAGGTTGTAGAGACATGTTTCTGAGGATGACGAAAAAATTCCAAATTTTGGGGATAGTGGAAGGACAGCATATATATTAGTATATATAATTTTAAATTATTATATATATGAATATATCTCATAATTTATACAAAATGTACAACATTGAGAACACAAAACAACAATTGATCATATTCAATTTGATAAGTAAACTATGTCAAGGTCCAACTGCAATTCATACAGCAAAATGACAAAATGTAATCATTGTTCATAGTCATTGAGTCCATTACAAATCTAAATATTAAAACTAGGTAATATGATGAAAGTTCAAAGTACCAACTAGTCTCTATCTAAAAGTGACAAGCATCAAAATGACAAAATTAAATTGAAAAAAAACATATCCACAGCTGTTTTCATTTGAGCAACAAGCTCCAAAATCAAAGTCATCAAAGTTGAACTGTATCATCCAATCCCATCTACACATTGTGGTCCTCATCAAGTTACCTTGGCTCCTCTACAACCAACCCACCATACCCACCATTATGTTAGATTCTGCCTATACTCAAGTATCTTGTGATCAATCAAACACAAAAAACCATGCACTGCAACAAGCTTTTCTGCTTTCAGAGGCCTGAGTCTGTTCTTTAGAGGTCGGGTAAAATTATATGTGCACCTGTTCCTCTCAGCAATAGAGAACTAAAAACCTATAAGAGAAGATGATTGTCAATTGCATGCAACGGTCCTGGAGGACCATATGTTGTCCACCAACTCACTTGGCCATGCCAAAGTGTGCTACTGCTTGTTGATCCTTGCGAAGTCTTGTAGCCATCTAGTTCTCTAAATTTCATCCACTCTTCTAGAGTATACATTTTTTTGAAGCCTTCATGAGGCCATTCCTCACCTGATCATTAATGGGAAGAATTCTACCAAGTCATTCCACATAACATTTTGGATTCAAAACATATGCAGCCATGTGTAGGGTGTTCAACTTCTCCCGCCTTTTCTATATGATGGGGTGAATATGCTCATCATACCTTCATTTTAGCAAGCATACTATGTGGCCTGTGTAGGGTGTTGTCTCTCTCACCAATGGTGGCCTTCATTTTGCTAAGCAGGCTACACAAAGTTCCTAAGAAACCATCGAAAACATCAAATTTTGGTGACAGTGAAAACAAATTGTACAAAAAATGTGTTTCACATTTGACCGGAAAGTATCATTAATAATAGTCTCCTTCATCCTCTTTCCTTAATCAGTCTTTCTCTACTTCCACTTGTTCCAATCCTTTGTCATAATCACAAGTTGCAATGGCTCTTGCAACTCAAATTTCTTCTCTCGTAGAATGAAACAGTAAGAAGATCGAAACTCATCAAATTTTGAGAATGCTTCCACTGCTTCAGCTGGTGGGTATACTGGTTCTGCTTCTGGAACCTTTGCTGGCTTCTTGACTTGTTCTTCCTTAGTACTGGAAGCCATTCCTGGAATACCTTTTGATTTCTTCATCGCCTTTTACCAGAATATTTATTATTCTGATTATTCTGGGTTATTTTCTAAGACGATTGTTGGGGCTTTGGAGATTCTTTTCTGGAGAATCTTTTCTGATTATTTTCCAGCTTTTCTTTTTGCCATTCAGGTAATCTGTTTTTCTTCACTATTGCTAGTGACTTGAATCATTGGCCTGTTTTTCTTCTGTTTTTTCTAATGGCATTGATCGGCTACTGCTACTTTTTTCTTCTAGATGAATATCTCGGAAGATTCTTCTGACTAGAAATTCGTTTTCTTATCAGGTAGCAGTTTTCTTTTTTCAAAAATCTGGGCCTTCTCTCAGGAGTTTTCGTCTTCTTTGGATTCTCTCGAATAGAATCCTTTATCTGCATCTGCTCTTGTTTTTCTCCTAGAAAAGGAGAATTCTTTGTATCTGTAGGAATCAGTACTTCTACAGACTCTTCTTGCAGGCTTCTTTTACTTTTTTGTTCAGGCTGTTCCTGATAATTAAGATAGACATTATCAAACTTGCTCTTCTCTTTGTTTTCAAGGAATGATTCCTTGAATTCTTTTGTCAAATCCTTCTTACCTTTAGCGGGTAATATAATTCTTTTCTGAGTATTTCCATCCCTTTCAGCAAACTCTTGTAGTTTAAATGATGGAAACTGTTTTATTACTTTTTTTTTACTTTCTTTCTCAGTTTTCAGCAACTGAGATTCTTACTTCTGATTCTTTTTTCCAGTGTGCAGTAACTGAAGTTTCTGGTTCTGATCTTTGGTTTTATCCAAAAGATCTTAATATCATCCTGCATAGATAATATTAATGAATCGACTTTTTCCTGGATCATACATGGGTTATCTTGTTGATCTTATTCAGCTTCTTTTTCGGCTGCTGAATCTTCTTCTTCAAACCCCTTTCTTCGGCATTGCCAAGATGCTGGTCCTTTTTTGACAGTATTCAGAATCTCTCTTTCTTCTTCTGTTAAACTTGGGGACTCCTTATTCTATTGTTCTGAACCTTCTTCTGATTTTTGCAAATCAGATTGTTGCTGTAGAGACTGCTGTTAGGATAATCTTTGATTTTCTACAATATCTCGATCCTCGTCCTTTTGAATCTCTTTTGGAGACTCATACTTAGTTCTGTCTCTTGTAGTTCTTTTCCTGGTTGTAGCTTTTGGATTTTTCTTCCATTCAGAGATCATTTCTAATTCTCTATTGTCTTCTACCTTGTGTCCTTTGCTGATGGTTGTTCTAACTTTGAGAGACTCTAGGAAATCTCTTTTAGACATTTGTGTCAACAGATTTTGTTGCTGACTTTTATCCTGGTTTTCAATCAGTGGTTGGTTATTAGAAGATTCTTCTTCTAATTACATCCATGGTGCCATAAACTTCTTTTGTGCTTCTACTTTGTGCTTATCGGAGATTAGTCTGAAGATTGATCATTAACCAAATCTTTTTGTAATTTATGGACTTCTGCCGAGAACTGATTTGGTTCAGAAATCTCTTTTGCCTCTGAAGGCATGTGCAGGCTACCTTTCTTCACAGCTGTCTTTATCTTCTTGTCATTGTTCTGGATGTTGATGTTCAGAAACCACTTCCAGTGTTCTGTTGTGCTGTTGATAGGATTTTTTTCCTATCTTTTTCTGAATTGTACAACCAGGAATTTGTTCTTTTGATTGCTGCTGCTTCTTCTAATCTAGCTGTATTGCTAGATTTCAACTTTCTTTTTCTGCAACTTTTTGCTGCAGATCTTTGTTCTTACTTCTCAACAGATCTTTATTCTGCTAAGTCCTTTTTCTTTCTTCCAACAGTTCCTCATTCTGCTCGAGTGTCTTCAAGTCTTCTTGCTCCATTTTTTCTTTCTTGTTAGAATAGTCTTCTAACTCCTTTTTAGGCATTCATACTGCTTTTTAACTTTGCTTTGCTGGCTATTCTTGTTAGGCTAGTCTTCTATCTTTTGTCCTTCTACAACTGTACTCAAAATTTTCACACTCTATGTTGAATTTAGAGGCTACTAGTTTCCTAGTTTTTCTTTCTTTAAGGTCCTGGTTTTGTATTTTTAGTGGTTCCCTGAAAGAACTCAGATTTTAGGTATCAAACAAATCTACATGCATTCCTATTTTATTATGAAAGTCTATGTATCCTATTGTTAATTCTACCTGGTGATTGCTCCGACATTATTATGGAACTTATATCTCCGAGGTTCCTAAGTTTCCTAGCAGGGTCTCCACTTCCACCTGCTCAACCTCTTCGGGAGCTTTCTCCTTTTATATTCGTCTGATATCTTCCTTTCGGATTTTACCCCGTTGTGGTTTAGTGTCTGGTTTGCTAGCTGATCCGCCATGAATTATTTTATGGGTTGATTTTAAGCTAGCATAACTAGAAAGATCAAGAAGGACTTTATCTTGGAATTCTTTTTTATATAGGTCAGGAT
>VDFB02125529.1:0-33373 GCA_007258455.2 Sequoia sempervirens | reverse complement strand
ATATATATATATATATATATATTCTGGGTCAATATAAATCAGACAATAAAATATATATTCTGGTTTAAGAGGACAATATAAAAACTGTATATATATATTTTGGTAAACAAAATACAGAGGCATAACAAAACAAATAAGAGGAACAAAAACAATAATTATATCCATTTATATTTTCAATAAACTGATTAAACCCCAAATTTATTATCTTCAACCAGAGAATCATCTTTTCTACAATCCTATCGTTTATAGGTTGAAATGTTTCAGAGGATCAGGGTTCCTGTTTTAATAAACAAATTAGACAGTATGATTTTTCTATGATCCCCTTTGTTTTCCAAACTACTAACTGATCTAGTTTCAGTTTTCAACAGAAGTTTTTCCTATAATCACAACATACATTTTAATAAAATCTATTTATTTCTTTTTCTGAAGCAAAATGTTCTAGGCAAGCAGCACCAACAACGAGGAACCCGAGTCTAATGCGAAATTACATACCGCTGACTCGGGATGTCTCGAACTGACTCCAACTTCTAGTCCGTATCGAACTCCACCTTCACTTGAGCACTTCCACTTTCTGTTTCTTCTGTGTGTGTGATAACTCTCAAGAATTCATTATTAAATAAAATATATTCCTCATCTCTCCAAAGCTCTCCAAAAATCTCAGATAAAAGAAAAATCAATCTTTAAAACAAGCTTTCTTTTCAACACTCAAACCCTATTGGCTCACACTGTCTTTTCATTCTTTTATTTGTTTTTATTACTTTAATTCCCTTTTTTCAACTTTTCTTGCAACTCACATCTCAAATTTATTTTAAATAATTTATTCTCATAATTATCCACCATCAATTTATTTAATTGAAATAATTAAGCATATTTCATATTTAATTATTAATTAATTGCCATATACGATTTTCAAAATAATTTAAATATTTAAATATTATTTAATCCATTATTTAAAATAATTAATTTATTTCATTCATTAAGATAACTCATAATTATAAATGCCCTCATAAATAAAATGAGACAAACACATAACACAACAGGCCATAACGACAATTACACAACATCAACTATACCAAACAGATGAGACGACCTGACATCATGGAACGGGAGGACTTCATTGTCACCTCTGTATCAACATTTATCCGTTGGGTTATTTGGTGCTCGCCCTTTCCTGCCGAAGCAGGTGGAATCGAGACTTGTACCTGCAGTCCTGCATACAAACGAAGTTGTGTACATGTGCATATATACATATATATCAAAGCATTAAATCAAGATACTGCATTGTGAGAAGGAATTGCAACATAACAGGGCACTCGCAAATGAGTGATGCTATATTGTCCTTCGTCACACCTATTCTAACAATTATAGCATAATCAAAGAATTACATTTCTAACTAACAATCATCTCATAACATATTAAATTAAAACATTGCATCATCATAATTCAGAAAATCAACTGATATAATCAACCATAATGTCATATAAGGTAATCATGTCCAAAATGAAATAACAACATAATCTAGCATCTAACTAACCATATCAAACAATAACAGTATCATCGTAGTATCTGACTAACCACATCAAACAATACAGTATCATCATAGTATCCAAGCAAGCACAGAAAATAATAAGTCTAAATAGTATGAGGGGTATTACATCCTCCCCCCCTAGGATATGGCTTACTCCTGGAAGCCATTAAATAACAAAATAAAAAGAAAAATTAAGATTCTCAAATAAGGGAGACATCCTCCCATGACACCAAGATCACAACGTTTAGGACACCATCGAACCCTTTCGAGCTCACTCGCGAGCTCCGAAGCCAGAGCCTCGTCCTCTACCAGAAGCCTCTACACCTGCATCCTGGTATCCACCCTGGCGATTGTCGACAGCGGAAAACACTCGATGAGATCTACCCGCATCTCCCACTGTCGGCTCAGAAGCGGCAGGTCTCTGATTAAATCCGGAAGTGCTCTTCTATGGACACACTCTAGCGATATGCCCTTGTTGCCCACATGAGTAGCAACCAGTACCTCGGCCAAATCCTCTGCCCTCGGATGGAGCATTGGATTGTTGAAAGCTTGCTCGACTCGGCGTTGACTGAAAACTAGGTGCAGGCTGAGCAAAACGTTCCTGTCGAATTTGGTGCCTGATCCTGTTCCGATCCCTACGAAACTGCGAATTGCCACCTTGCTGAGATTGAAAGTTTTCATGCTTCGGCTGTGATTGTTGTTGTTGATGCTGCTGCTGCTGACGTTGCTGACCCCCTTTAGAAGGTGGGTTCATGTTCCTAGAAGCTCCTGCTCCCTGCGACTGACCTCCATGAGTAACGTAACCAGGTGTGGGCGTGCTACCAATCTGTACTCCGATATGACCACCCAAAGCCATGGCCAAATTCTCCTCCACTAAGCGAGCCTTCTCCACTGCCATCTCCATCGTCTTCGGCTCAAAGACTCGTACACCACCACTGATGCAGGCATTCAAGCCTCGAACAAAATGCTGCACTAACATGCCCTCATCGTGGCTAATCCCTGCATACTGCTTCAACTCATAGAAGCGCCTCTCATACTGCTCCACTGACATAGACAACTGCTTGAGATCGTGAAACTCGTCAGCCCTGCGTTGCCTCCAGTGAACTGAGAGGAAACGAGCTCTGAACCTGTCTAGGAACAACTCCCAAGTAACCATACTGAGATCAAGATGCAGTTTCTGTTCCTCAAGGCGCCACCAAGTAGACGCGAAGCCTCGCAAGTGCATAACTGCGCACCGTGCCTTGGTATTGCTACCGTAGGGGTGCATGGCGAAGCAACGGTCTAAGTCAATTAACCAGGTCTCAGCCTCAAGCCCTCCTCCAGAACCATCAAAAGTAGGAGGGTGTGCCCTCATCAGATCTCTCATATGGCCTGCTACGACTGCATCTGGAACCACATCTGTATCCCTGTGCCTCGGAGATCTCTCTCTCTCCCTCTCCACCTGGTGTACCTCATCTGGCCTGGGTCCCAATCGGTCAAGAATCTCTCCAAGTATATGCTGTAACTGACCGTCTAGACTTGGCGGTACTGAATTCTGGTTACCTGATGGAACACTATGAAGACTCTGTTGTTCCTCATGCTCAGAGCCATGGGAACTAGGAACTGAGGGACTTCGCCGGTTTGCTCCACGCCCGGCACCACGGCCTCTTCCACGACCACGTCCTCTACCTCGAGGCATAATTCTGTGCCACAAGATAAAGTACACATGAGCACAAGAGTTGCACAAACGGTAACCTAATGGACTACACTACCCAAAGACCCTAGCGTTTTCAACCTTGGCTCTGATACCAAGTTGTAACGCCCGTCGTGCAAACCCCAGAGAACACACACATAATGCGAATAATTCTTTTTTTTTAAATAAAAGAAATAACATGTAACAACATTAAATCATAAACACATAGCATAACACATAACATTAATACACTTGGTTCTCTGGGGCACGCGAGGTTACATTGCAACCACAACACAACATAAAGATAATGAAAACAACATAACCATTTAATTTATAAAAACCCTATACAAAGATACAACTGATAGCCATGATGCGAGTATGACAACATCGCACAATTACATCCATAATAAATCTTTTAACAAGATCCAGTTTAAACCTAACTATTACATCATTGAAATAATATTACATTACAATTTTCTTTGATACATAAATTACATTGAATTTCCCAACATGGGGATTGATACAAGAATAATGAACATGAAGTACAACTGATCACTGGAACATCTGCACTGCGGAAAGCTGAGAAGACAAGACGCTGATGGGGAACCCAACGGGTGCGGAGCACGTTCCACCCAACCATGTGAATTACGAAATAACTCACCCCCCGTGCTCAGAGGTGACGAGGAAGTGAACCCGACCATGAATGTCAAACCGACTCAACAACATGATACAGAACAAGTACAACTCAAATATGCAATGTACAACCATCGACGTACTCAAATCACATAACAAGTTAAACTAAGAACTCATCACGATAACATGAAGTAATATCACTGAACAATCACGAATCAAATTCACAAGAAATCAAAGATACATCACAAAGAGATAACATCCAGAGGCAACAATAAAAAAACACAAGGGTGTCAAGTGGAGAGTGTCATCGCATAGCTCTCATGGGATTTCCTGGCCCTTCCTCCAACTGAGGCGCCGACACCCATCTATGGATATCCTGGCCCTTCCTCCTGACTGAGGCGCCGGCACCATAGGGTAGCTGATGCGGAGCCAATAGTCTCTCATGAGGACGAAAATATGACTATGCCGACCACGGCCTTCCCAGTCTATCATCAGTCTAAGGTAGCCCTAATGCATAGCCGAGGAATCCAAAGTTTTATTATCTTGTGTGATTAAACTACCCATCCCCCTAAATCTATTGTTTAGGTTATCTCTTGTTTACTACTCTTCGAGGGTTATCCTGGCCCTTCCTCATCCGAGGCGCCGGCGCCCACGAAGAGCCACTCTCCCTCCTATGACCCCTAACATATCTCAAGAAGGCAAGGGTTGAACTAAATCATAAAACATAATACTTGAATTCCACAAAAGCGAGGTAATATTCCTCTCGCAACAACCCATAACAAACTAACATAAGAACACGTTCAACCCTTCCAAGCATAACTCATTCAACCTCAAAACCAAAGATATAAGTATACGAAGACAACTTCAAAACGAAACATGCCTCTGGACTAGGGTTACAAAACGAGAGGGTTCCCACATCGCGCGAATTTGCATAATCTTTAACAAGAGGAAACAAAATCAAGACCTCAATGATTCATAATTTCTACAAGAAAACGATCCACTCGTGATGTATAAAGAAAGTCACAACACAAACACCACAAAAGAATAATATAATTCTAAAAGAAAAATGGTTAATTTCAGCAAATCTCATCAGCTAAATAACTAAATAAAACATTAAATTTTATTATACTAAATCAATAATATTTATTATAAAAGAATTCTCATTTCATTATTTTTATAAGTATATATATATATATACTTATAAAAAAAAAAATCAAATCAAATATATATATGCAATTACAAAATTAATTTAAATGAATATAATAACTAAATAAAATAAATATATATATACATAAATAAATATATATATATATATATATATATTTATATATATATATAAATAGAATTTAATAAAATAAAATTAAATTTAAAACAACAAAACTTATATACCCAAGTGGGGACTGCGCGCAGCAGTCCCCACGGGCTGCTGTACGCAGCAGTCCGTAGGACTGCTGTGGCAGTCCGCCACAGAGTGGGGCGCGGGGTGGGTACGGGTACCGTGCCCTCCCCAATCCCCCATACTCATAAAAAAAAACTTATTATATTCAAAAAGAACTTCGCTGGTACGAACGGAAAAGCAATTCGATAATTTTATATTATATTTCTTTTTTTAAAAGCACGGAAAATGAAATTCATTTTCCTGTGCATGGTTCACAATAAATATTTAAAAGTACAGAACTTTTAAAGTTTAAAATAAACAAATATTTCTGGTACTATAAAATCTTAAGATTTCCAAACATTAAGAAAAAATATAAATAAATAAGGAACTTCGATTTCTGAGAAACAATAAAATTCGTGAGGCGACGGTACGGCCGACCAAATAATATTTTGTTAAATAAAAATAACGAATGTGAACCAATATATATATATATATATATATATATATATATATATTGGGTCAATACAACTCAGACAATAAAGTATATAATCTGGTTTAAGAGAACAATATCAAAACTGTATATATATATTTTGGTAAACAAAATACAGAGGCATAACAAAACAAATAAGAGAAACAAAACAATAATTATATCCATTTATATTTTCAATAAATTGATTAAACCCCAAATTTATTATCTTCAACCAGAGAATCATCTTTTCTACAATCCTATCGTTTATAGGTTGAAATGTTTCAGAGGATCAGGGTTCCTGTTTTAATAAACAAATTAGACAGTATGATTTTTCTATGATCCCCTTTGTTTTCCAAACTACTAACTGATCTAGTTTCAGTTTTCAACAGAAGTTTTTCCTATATTCACAAAATACATTTTAATAAAATCTATTTATTTCTTTTTCTGAAGCAAACAGAAAAACAGAAGAGGGTAAAAGAAAATAACAACGAGAGGAACCTGGAGTCCAATGCGAGTTTGAAGACACCTGCTTGACTCTGATGCTCTCGAATCCGATTCCAATCCTAGTCCAGAATGAACTCCACCTTCACTTGAGCACTTCCAACCTTCTGTTCTTCTGTGTGTGTGTGAGAACCCCTCAAAAATTCATAATTAAATAAAATATATTCCTCATCTCTCCAAAGCTCTTCCCAAAAAAAATCCCAACTAAAAGAAAAAATCAATCTTTAAAACAAGCTTTCTTTTCAACACTCAAACCCTATTGGCTCACACTGTCTTTTTAATTCTTTTATTTATTTTCTTGCTTTAATTCCTGTTTTTCAACTTTTCTTGCAACTCACATCTCAAATTTATTTTAAATAATTTATTCTCATAATTATCCACCACCAATTTATTTAATTGAAATAATTAAGCATATTTAATATTTAATTATTAATTAATTGCAATATATGATTTTCAAAAAAATTAAGATGTTTATATATTTAAATATTATTTAATCCAAATTTAAAATAATTAATTTATTTCATTCATTAAGATAACTCATAATTATAAATGCTCTCATAAATAAAATGAGACAAACACATAACACAACAGGCCATAACGACATTTACACAACATCAACTATACCAAACAGATGAGACGACCTGACATCATGGGACGGGAGGACTTCATCGTCACCTCTGTATCAACATTTATCCGTTGGGTTATTTGGTGCTCGCCCTTTCCTGCCGAAGCAGGTGGAATCGAGACTTGTACCTGCAGTCCTGCATACAAACGAAGTTGTGTACATGTGCATATATACATATATATCAAAGCATTAAATCAAGATACTGCATTGTGAGAAGGAATTGCAACATAACAGGGCACTCGCAAACGAGTGATGCTATATTGTCCTTCGTCACACCTATTCTAACAATTATAGCATAATCAAAGAATTACATTTCTAACTAACAATCATCTCATAACATATTAAATTAAAACATTGCATCATCATAATTCAGAAAATCAACTGATATAATCAACCATAATGTCATATAAGGTAATCATGTCCAAAATGAAATAACAACATCATCTAGCATCTAACTAACCATATCAAACAATAACAGTATCATCGTAGTATCTGACTAACCACATCAAACAATACAGTATCATCATAGTATCCAAGCAAAGCACGTAAAACAATAAGTCTAGATAGTATGAGGGGTATTACACATTCACCAAGCTAGGCATATCAATCTAGTTTCTAGAAAAATGTGCAGGAACAAGTTTCATCCAAAAGGGTATCCAAATCTACAAAAATATCTATTAGGCTTGTACAGTGGGACTCATTCACCAATAGTGGTGAATTATTCCACTTCTAATTTTCTAGAAGTTCTAAATTGGATTTTTTGCCTCTTGATCTGCTCTGCTCTGCTCTTTTTGACTAGTTTCCAGATCTGAAACTGCAAAATGTCACTTGTAGACCTTCTCCAAGCTTCTCCAAGGCTTGATGACAACTTTAAGTATTTTGAGTACTTGACAGCCTTTCTCCAACTTTTCTTCTTGGAAAATATGCAACCTAGCCTTGCAAATCACACACAAGAAGAGGGAAAAATGTTGTGGTGGTTAGTGAATAGGGGTTTTCCTTGGTCAAACCCCTTCATGGTAATTAAACCTTGAAATTAAAGAAAATATAAAAGGAGAATGATGAATGAACAAAAGATAATGTTGCAACTCACCAAACCATAACAATAAGGTGATGCAATAATGCTTGAAATGACTACAATGGATGTGGTTCTTGACTCTAGATTGAAGGAGATAAATCTTGAATGCAATACTTGCTTGGATCATGAACTCTACAAAACAAATTTTAGCACAATAACAAACATGAAGAATGCAATCTTTAACATGATAATTGGCACTTAAAGAAAGCTCTTGAATGTTTGATAATCTTCCCTTGAAATTCCTTGAATGTTCTGGTGAATGCTCAAATTCTCTTGTGAACTCTTGAATGCTTGTAAAGTTTGCTAGGTGATTTATTGAATGCTAGGTCAAAATATGAGTGAAAGAACCTTGTATTTATACTTAATTATGCAAGAATTCCTGAAAATACAACACTACAAGCCGACATCACATCTAGCAGAATAAAATCCCACCATAAATTTGATTTAAATTTGAATTTTGGTCACATGAGACTCATTTCCCAAGGTAGCTAATGAGTCCCATCACACATAATGTATGGGACCAAAAATGAAAAGTGTATAGAAATGTGTGAAACTTGCATCGGGACCAAAAAGACGTAGGTGGGACTCATTCTCCCAAGGTAGTGAATGAGTACCAAACACTAAATTTGGGCCACACAAGCTAGGAACACCTGAATTATGATTGGTTACTCATTGGTGTTAGGATTATCCTTGAAAAGATGCAATAAATGAGGCATGTAGATGCAAAATAGTGCTAATTGAAGCATAAGAAAGCCTAATTATTAATGATAAGCCTAGAGGAATGTGAAAGTGTGTTACAACACTTTACAACACTCCAAATAAGCCAAGATTAATGTTGATTATGATTAAAATTATGTTTATTATGCTTAGTTAATTGATAAAAGTATTAGTTTCCATATTCACCTCTTGCAAGTTTGCATCGTCTACATCCATGGTCTCCTCAATGTTTTTATCTTCAATAGTTGTGGAATTGGATGCTTGAACATCATTCATTGATTGAATTCTCATTCTTCTATTTCTTTGTCTTTTTACCTCCTCTCTCTTTGCTTCAATTTCTTTAGGGGTCAATACCTTCCTATCTTTTCTCTTATTTAGACATTGTGATCCCATGATTGAAATTTATTTAAGTATATACAAATGAATGTCAAAAACTTGAAAGTCTTCCTTCTTTGTTCCTCCTTCAAACAAGTAACAATTGAACAAAATTCCTCTTCCTTCTTCAAACAAGTAGCAATTGAAAACATTTCCTCTTCATCCTTCAAACAAGTAGCAATTGAAAAAAAATCCTCTTCCTCCTTTGAACAAGTGTCAATTAAAAAAAATTCCTCTTCCTCCTTTGAACAAGTGTCAATTAAAAAAAATTCCTCTTCCTCCTTTAAACAAGTAGCAATTGAACATAATTTCTCTTCCTCCTTCAAACAAGTAGCAACTAAAAAAAAAATCTCTTCCTCCTTTTAAAACAAGTAGCAATTCAACAAAATTTCTCTTACTCCTTCAAACAAGTAGCAAATAAATAAAATTGCTCTTCCTCCTTTGAAAACAAGTAGCAATTCAAAAAAAATTCTCTTCCTCCTTCAAAAAAGTAGCAATTAAACAAAAATCATCTTCCTCCTTTGTAACAGTGTCCCAATGATGCCTCCTTTCAGAATTGAAAAAAATACCAAGTTGAAGAGCTTCTACAGGACAAAAGTTGATAGAAAATAGGGAATATGGCGTAGTCGATCGTACAAAATAATTCATAGACCTGAGATGTACTTGTTTGACAGTAAAATTTTTAAAATGGTAAAAAATAACTCGGGATCCGATTTACTAAGCGTTTATAAATCAGGATCTCATTTATTAAACGGGATCCTGTAGTAAATGGGATCCCATTTATAAACTAAACGAGATCCTGTTTAGTAAACAAGATCATGTTTCTTGAAATTTGAAATGTAGGCTAGGTTTTTGCTTTTTTAACAAGTTTGAGAAAAGGTTTGGGCATCTGAACCTAGGCCCTTGACCTGGTTTGACCTGCAAGTTGAAGGTCCTGGTAATGTCACAAGAAAATAGTGATTTTGGGCATACGTTTAAAGACCTTTTTTGCAAATTATTTTGACAAAATTAAAACCCACTATAGATGAGACAACGTCAATTCCAAATATGTAAGTTTTTTTAAAATTGGATTAATTTTTTTTTTTTATTAATTTATGATGAAACAGGTCCATAAGCTTGAATTATTAAGGTTTCTTAGTATTTTAATAACTTTTATTAGCATAAATTTTTGACAAACGGATTGCACGAAAGCATACTTCAGAAAATTCTTTTCAATTTAAGAAAATCAAAAAATGATAAGTTTAGGTCATCTTATGTGTGACGTACATGATGATTTTTCAAAACACCAAATATGGCCAATAAAAAATTAACAAAAAAATATGGAAAGAATTCTTTAGTGAGTTACAAATATTTCCCAAAAGGATTTGGAAAATAATGATTATTTAGGTCAAAATATGGATGACATACACGTGCATGGTATGGTAAAAAAATGACTTTTAAATAGTGGTTTCTAGAAACACTTACTGAAAATCAATTTGTATCATCTGGGTATTGAAATAAATTACATATTTGGAAACTAGATTCCGAGTACTACATTTTATGATTAGTGACCTTTTCCCAGATTCCACCTCTAAGTGCTTCAAATTTTAAGGTCAAATGTGTCGAATTTGAAAATCAAGGAAAACACTTCCGCTAAATGGCCAAAAAATGGACTCAACTTCTTGCCAGCACCCTAATATATGTTTTCTTCAAATCAACCATGAACAAAAAGGAAAGAAAGGAAAACAAAAATAAAAAATGACTATGATGAAAAGCACCATCTCAAAGTGAGAAGAATATTTTAGATGATTGAAATCCATCCATTCTCTAGTGCCACCAACCTACAATGGCACATGTGCAAGAAACTAATCAATAATTTTCCTTGTCAACACACTCAATTTCATCTTTCTTCTTTATTTCATAACTATTTCAAGATCCATTGACAACAATTATTAGCCCATATAAAGGATACTCAACATTTTTTTTAGTTTTTTTGGAACGTAGTTTCCTAGGCATCAATAGTAAGAAGATAGATTACTTGATTAGCCTCTTCAATGATTGATATATTGATACCTTTATCTTTTGGTAAATATACCAAAAAATCTATTCTATTATGCTTCTCCCTAGTCTTAATCACTCCAACTTGTCCTTTATTATGAATTCTAGTAACCATGATGATACTACAAACATCAAACTTGATCGAATCCTTGATCAATATATTTAAGAATCAAATGGTACATCCATTATAAGTGTTAAGATAATGGATACTAAACCCCATACCTTCATCTTCAAAAATCCCTCTTAATATCTTTCATGGATTTTGATCATACCAAACTATCCATGCAAATGACTAAGTGTGCATTACATCTTGACTATCCTCTTGTATTATTTTCTTATGAAAAGTGTATACTTGAAAATAACAATGAAAACTCACTATTCAACATTTTTATAATTGTATCTTATATTTGGTATTGCAATTTTCATTATTTGATCACCATATCAAAAATATTGGAGTGGCAATTCTTGATGCAATATTAAAGAATTATGAATATGAATAACTTATGGTACTAAAAAAATATAATTTCACATTCAAATAAGGTCACACGTTGAAAAATATTCTATACCAAAGACCAAAGAATAAACCTAGAGTTTCATGCTCTCACACTCCATCAAATCCTATCCAATGAGACCACCAAGAGAAAAAGTATTAGAATATTACAATATATACCTTTTCCTTTTCTTTACACACCATTAAATGATGCAAACACACTTCTACACATTTATTTTCTTTCAAAAGTTCCTTGGCGTTGCCCATATTCACATAATCACTCTAAGATAGAGATCAAAGTAATTTATCATTTGCTAACGCATCCATTCTACTTCATGGAGTATCCTTCAAATAGCCTACAAATGACCAATACATTCATAAAATTAATTCTTCCTCTCCTCGTTCCACCCGTGGATACCAAATAGCTGCATTATCACATGCCCAAAAAATTTTCATGCTATGATACCATATTTAGGGATAAACATTGATACTTTATTGATGAATAGTGACAAGTATAAATAGAGGAGAAATATAGTTGAATAATTTCCCATAACTATCACCATAACTTCTATGTTAGTAACTATTACCACAACCATTATGTAAACAAGCAGTGGACAATGTGATAATAATACAATTATTATGGTAACATTTTTTGGGTATGATTTTGATTAGAAAGTAGGAAAGGTAAAAAAGCTAAAAGAAAAGAGATATCTTAGGTTGTTAGAGATAAAGATTGCAACTTTTAAATTTTTCACAATACAAAGGAAGATAAATTCAAACTTTTTGAATAAAGATATATAAGATGAAACTAGGCTATAAGTGTAAGAAATCTATCTAACAAGATAAAAAAATATTTTAAATGACTTTTTGATTCATAGAATAGAAGAAACCATTAATATTTGAAGGTCCAAAATTTGAATAAAATTCAAGAATAAAAATAGGATACACAATGTCACATAAAATGGATTTATAAAATAGCTTTCAAATAAACATTAGAAGAAATAACTTCATACGAAATCTATATCTAGCATAAAGACTATGTATAAAATTCTTCATTGATATCCAAAATTGTAGAGCACCAAGTCTCTTCAACTTCTATATAGAATGTATCCATTCTTTTCAATGAATTTTTCCCTACTAAAAGAAAAGATCCATTCCTTTATACTTGGAGACATATATAGCTTTTCAATTGCAATTGATTATTTTAATCAACAAAAAGTCTTGTGGAAAATTGGATTTGTCCTTTTACCCATCCCTAACTAGAGAGCTTTGGAGACAACCCCCAACTTATGCTAGAGAATTTGGAAGGAAAGGAGCAATAGGATATTTTATAATGAAGAGAAGAGTCCCAATGATGTCTTTGGTTCTTGCTCCAGACATCTAATTGAGAATGTTTGTGTTTTTGGAAAATCCCAAAAAGGCCCCCTAATGAAATGGATATCATTGTTACCCATAAATGGGGCTTACAACTAGACCCAAACTCCTTTGATAATTCTAAACATATGGAAATATAGAACACCAAATGGATGCCTCCATAGTTTGGTTGGTCTAATAAATTTTAATACATCCATAGTTGGGTTGGCCTAATAACTTTCATGGAGCTGCAAAAGGAAATCTGGGACTAGCAAATATAAAGGTATAATAAGAAAAGTTGAGGGTAAGTTTATTGTTGGGTTTGTAGGGGGTATTGGGGAACAATATTCTATGATAGTTGAATCTATGGCTATGTTTGTAGGAATAAAAATTTCCTTATCCTTAGGGATTAAAAGACTATACGTGGAAGGTGACTCTAAAACTATAATAAATACTGTCAAAGGAAAAGGTATAATTGGATGGAATTGTGTTGATATTTTATTAGATATATAGAATATCCTTTTGCATATAGAAATCACAAATATTTTTCATATATTTAGAGAAGGTAATAAGGTGGCAAACGTCATGGCCAAACTTAGGGATATCCTTGAATTCAACTAGATGTCAGAGAGACTATTTTTCTCTACCAATGAAAGTAAAAGGTTTAATCTGTGAAGAGAAAAATATCAATATCCAAAATGGGGAAAGCCCAATATGATTTTCTGAATTTATTATTTTATTACTTACTCTTGTCATATCCCTTTTGATGGGTAGGCTAGAGTGGGATTGGATTTTATAAAATGATTGGTACAAGTAGACCTTTAGGACAACTACTAATTAGATGGGTAAGTTGATGTGTAACAAGATTTTATTTAAGGGGTTGAAAACATGAAACTTGAGGGCCACTCTCGGCTTGTATGAGGCTCCCTTTACTAATCTTAATGTGATCATCATTAGTTTTAATTGGAAAAGTAAAATAAGGGAAAACCATGTTTCAAGACTGATGATAACTAAATGCAATTTAGATTTGGCATGCATGGTAATTATTGTTAGCCCCCTTCACATAAAATCCTTCAATAATTTTTAAAAATACTACTACAATGATGGGTTTTTGGCTAAGACTAGCATGCAGGGAGTTTTTACCACATTTATTGAGGACAATAAAAGTGTCATATAATTATAGATTTCTAGGGAAGGACTTTTGATTTACCTTTACTTTGATTTAACCTACCAGCTTATTCTTGACTATTTGCAACTCTTTGGCTATTTCAATTTTATTAATCACTACAATGACCACCATGTCCAAGCGAGCTAATTCAACCTGATTCTAAGAATGGGAGGTGAAAAAGTTCGCACAAAGCTTGGCTCCTGTGAATAATTTCAAAGAGATGCCCTGCTCTAGAAAATTTTCATGAAGGGAAGTCTAGTACCTTTGATGGATTTCCTCAATTACCATGATGTGAATCTCTCTATTCAATTTTCTAATGGATAGAGCAATAGATAGGTTAAACCTAGAGGTATTTCCTTTGAGGTTAGTGAATATTTCATAGAAAAAGTGAATGTCCTTTCTTATAGTGCTCAAAAATTCAAGGAACACACCAAAGTGCAAGATATCGACAACGTGAACCAAATTTTCAAGAATAATGAGAACCCCACCAAATTGCATATGGGCTATGACCGCAAGAAGCTACAAGAGTTGTGGGACTAGGCTTGTTTTGTGATTATGAAGTATTTAACTCTTGAGGGTAGGTTTAAATGCTTTTATTTTTACCATCTGGCACCAATCAACCATTTCAAACTCTGTATGCTCATTATTTTCACCTTTTTTTCTTTTATCTTCTCTCAAGTTGTTTATGAAAGAGGCTATGGAGATCTCTACAAAACACCCTAAAAAACCCCATGTCCCACTACATTAGGGGATAATCTTGAGATTATACCATTTTCACCTAGTTCACTACCCCTCAAACCAATCTAATTATTCCTTGTGGATGATGATCCTACTGCCACTTCCTACCATAAAACCCATAGAACCCCTGCAAGGTGCAATGACGAGGGTGCTAACCTGAGACAAAAAATATCACACACAAAAACTAGATAATATTATTTATTCAAATAATGAAATTCTTACATGCAAAGGATCCCAAATCCTCGAGTTTTGCAATACATAACCTTACAGAAAATTTGACAATTCCCTTTTCTCAGTATGCACTCTTTTCCCTCAAAAAGCTACCCAAAAATTGTAAACTAGCCCATAAATAACCCCTCTTTCAG
The DNA here is from genome assembly GCA_007258455.2 of Sequoia sempervirens. Classification (NCBI taxonomy): domain Eukaryota; kingdom Viridiplantae; phylum Streptophyta; class Pinopsida; order Cupressales; family Cupressaceae; genus Sequoia; species Sequoia sempervirens. The sequence continues at coordinate 18,249 of VDFB02125529.1, read as the reverse complement.
TTTTGGAGCCAAAAACAACATTCAAATTATGAGTTTTGGCAGTTTGGCACTGCAATTGCAATTTCAAATTCAAATTTTAAAACCACATTAAAAAATTAGCACATTTTTGAAAATGCACCAACTTCCAGGAGCCATAACTTTTGATTCGGGACTCCGTTTGAACCGTTGGAAAGGTCTCAGAGTGAAGAATGCGCTAAAGACCTACACCACCAATTTTGATGATTTCTAGGCCCGTATGGGACCATTTATTTCCTCAAACTGGGCTCAGAATATTTTTTAGGGCAAAAAGCAAAAATTGAAACTTGAATAACTTTGAAACAGGGAATGATCTTGACCTGATTCTTTCACCAAAGTGCTTATTTTTCTGTCCTGAAGCTTCCCTTAAATTTCTTCCTCCTCACACCTTAAAATTCGCACCTACTAAAAATAGAAATTGAGTAGAAAAAGTAGAAAAGCAGTTCTAAAAGTTGGGAATTCTTATTCAACGAAAAGGGTATCCAAAAATGCAAAAACATCTACAAAAAGCGAAATGAAAGTAAAGATATTTTTGGGTGATGTAGGATTTCCTTTACACCACTAGATGCTCCTGCATCATGGAAGATGCCAAACCTAGTGCCAATCATAAGCTAAATCCTCCTACCAATTAGTCTAATTATGAAACTAACCCTAAACCCTATCCAAATAGTCTAAAAATAAGAGTAAAACCAAACAAGATATGAGTTAGAAGTTAGTTGTTGTGGGGCTTTGTGAGCTTAAAAAATATACTATTAAAAAGTTGGGCAAGTATAATGTGAGGGAAACCCCTAATAAAAAAGAGTCCTATCAACTTATTTGTTGAGGAACCAACCTCTGCAGATGAGGAGGATGATTTAAATACTGATAACACTTGTGTAGAGGAAAAATGACTAAATAGATCCCAATGTTAGAGCTCAGGTTGCCAATGTGAGGAGATCCCATAGATTAGTTGGTAAGTAGGTTCCCAATTTTAGTATTGATGACATATCAAGTGATTCTGAACAAGACACTAGATAATATGATAACAACAATGTTGATATGGAAGAGGATGCTAAGGATTTCACAAATGTCTCAAACCTTTTTTCCAATCATAATTAAATTCTCAAGGAGGACTCCACCCCTGTCATCAGCACAAAAAAGGAAATATTCTATAAATATGAGAAAATAGCCCAAGATTACAATGCTTTGATGGATAATGTAATAACTATTGAAAGGAAGCTTAACGGTCTTTCATGATTCACCCTAAAAGTGATCAAACACTTAGCTATCACTCTACCTTCCGTGCTTCAAGAAGAGATAAAATTCCATGACACTTCTACTAACCCTAGTTCTAGCCAATAGATGAGGGATGTCCTCAAATTCCTCATAGAGGAACAAGAGAACATTCCCTGTTAGGGGGTTACCATTGGTTGGTTTTTGGTATGAATTTACTTTGTTTGTTTTTTGTTTTTCTATTATGTTTTAGCTATCTCTATTTTTTTTTGTTCTATTTTTTTGGTCTTGTTGTTCTAAACTTATGCCCTAGTGGCCTTTTGTGTAAAGGATACAACACCATGTAAATGCTACTTATCTAATAAAAAAATTGTAATATTTCTAGAAACATATCCATTTTCATAACCTTTTAGAGTTTTTAGAAAATAAATGAAGTATCAGGTTCTAGAAGCACTATATCTCCTTCCATGTCTTCTTTATCTTTATCTAGAGATGGTCTTGAAATTGGAGATTTTTTTTCTTAACCAACATTTTTTGGAAATGTGAGGGCTCTCTTACACTTCTAGGGTTTTGCACCTAAAAGGATAGAGGTACCAAAAATCTTAATGGCTCACTCAAGAATAATCCCTTGAGATTCCAATGTAAAGATGATTGAAATATATTTAAGGGGAATGTCCTAGATGCAAATAATTGATAAAAGAGATTAACTAATAATGCCAAACTAATAAAATGTAAAGTGTTTGAAAACATGTTGTGATATGTAAAAAGATAGATTGAATGCAATATAAAATAAGATAGAGAAGCCAAACGAAAAGAGTGCACCTAGAATCTGATAGAGGTTAGAGTGAAGGTTATAAATGTCTCTGAAATTCTAGAAAAGTTGATTTTCTGACCAATTGGGACTCATATGCCAAGTTGGGAAACTTAGTCCTAGATAAGGGTTTCTTTCCATAAAGAAGTTTCAGAGAAATGGGTAGTGGAATCTACAAGTTGTTCTAAAAAACACCTCCAGTAGGACTCATATGCCACTAATGGTGTGTTAATCCTTTTCTGCCTTTTTGTAAATCAAAATCATGGATCTGTACTCCAACACCTGTAGTTCGTTCCCAAACTGAAACCCAAATCTAATTCTACGAAAACACCTGCAAAATAGAATATAATTTGATTTCTAGTGGGGGGTTTCCCTTGGTCAAACCCCTAGTTTCTAATATAAACCTTGAAAGAGATAACGAAATATGCAACAAAACTCTAGCCCTAAGTGTGTCTAAGACTAGGAAATCTGAAGCAAGATGCAACCCTATTCTAATATGCAAGAATAAGATGCATGAATGAAAATTGAACAATGTAAGACTCACTTTAAGAGACCCTAAATCACTTTAAAGGAATCTTAATTACATGCAAACCTTCCTTAGGCTGAAGATAGAGAGAAAATGGAGGATGTATTCACTTAGAAAACAAGTCCTTGGGCTTGGCTTGATGGCTAGTTGCATCTCCCCAACCTAGAATTCTTCATGATTCTCCATAGGCATCCATGATCAACCCTAAACAATGCAATATCTTGGATAAAAAGTGAGCTTGAAGACCTACAAAAACCCTTGAATGTTTCGCTAAAGCTTCAAATTTGATGTAGATAGACTTATGAATCTTCTTGTTAAAGATATTCAACACTTGAATTTTGAATTTGTTTGTTAAAAATGACTAGATGATGTAAAAAATTACCTAAAACTTATATTTATAGTCATCAATACCTAATTGAACATTAATTAGACCTCAAAGGCTGACATCCATCAGAAATTTGAATTAGGTCAGTGAATTTCCCACTTGAAATTGAAAAATTCCCCAAAAGGGACTCATTTGCCACTTTGGGTGAATGGGTCCCACTAGAGGGGAATCAGTTTCCCAAGGTGGCAAATGGGTCCCACTTGAGGTTTTTGAGGTGGTTTTCTGAAATTTGAATGGTTTAAGTGTTATTTGTTAGGATTTATATGATTTTTGAGTGGAATAAGCCTCAAGGTCCAAAAATAATGGGTCTTAGGGGCCTATAAATGGTGATTTGAAATGCAAGGATGCCAAAATAGGTCCAAATTAAGTGTGAAATTTCCTCTTTCTTAAAGAATGTACAATTTTCTACGATACATTTTCTAACAAGAAATCAATATTTTTTAGGTATGTAATACCCTTACGGTTGGAGAAATATGTTTTTACTTCTAGGTATGATAGCATTATTTGTTCGAATCCTCCAAAGAATTTTACTAGATCTAAAGCTTTTCAATTATTTTGAAACACTAAAAGATGAGAAACTAAATGAGCTAGAGTAGCACAAATATTACTAAGCTTCCTCATATATTTCACATCAAACACTCATTTATCAAAAAAAAAAATTCAACCATAAAAATGAAAATTTCCTTGATAGTAATAGCATCAATGACCTAATAATGATCCTTTTCTTAAACATTTTATTTGATGGATGAATATTCATTCTAAATTTCTATCTTAATCTAATCATAGTCTTTTAGAAGCTTAATTTTCTCTAAATTATATTGTTTAATTGTGATGTAGAGTAGGGAGGAAAAACCTTCAACAATCATAATTAGATCAGTTACAAACAATTCTTCAATCACAAAACCTTCAATTTGTTGTCCTACTCATAATCCTCTCTCATTTCCTTGTAGTACTCCAACTAGTGCAACTTAAGCATATCTTTCTAAAAACTCATCAAACTTCTCAAATGGAATTCTAGATACCCATTTGCATCAACTTCAACCTATTAGATTTATACATGCACTTGTTTCAGACCATCATCCCTTAAACTTAACTGGTACGCTAAATAGAGCCCCAATTAGCCCTATTTTCCAAAGCAACAATAACTTAAACTTTCTTCCAACCTGAAAACTCCATGGAAGGACCTTTACCAGACTGCAAATGCTCAGAATCCACAACTTCTATTAGGAGGGGGGCCTATAAAGCCACCAAACCATAAAACCCTTACTTTGACTAATTACAAGGGGGTTTATTGAAAATATGGTCTCCAAGTCTTCCCTCTACAAACTAACACCACAAACATCTCACATTAGGCTTGCACATTCTCATTCAACCTTCACAAATCACTTCCCCAAGAGTTTTCAACCATTCCTAACCTATCACCACCAAACTAGATCATAATTCAATGAAATGACAACTAGGGCATACTACCAATTCCTCCAAACGGCCTTCCCTAGTCAAATAAACCCCTTAAACATCTAAAAACTACCCCAAGAATCCATTCCACCAATTTATAAGAAAATATAATAGTGGAATGGGTGTTTATTTCATTTTATTCACCTACAAACCCTCAAATAGGGTATCACAAACCCGCCTATAGTAAAATGGTTGTAAAAACCTTAAATCTTTATGAAGTCAAGTCACACAAAACCCAAATTTATCTTAACACATATCTCTATCTAGTACCAAAGCTTTTAAATCAATATGGCTCAGTCCAGACCCATACAAGGGTCTGCAACAACAGATTACTAGAAAAAATGCAAGGAAAACATAGTTTATTGTTATTCCAATCTTCAAACAAGTCTCCAACCCTTTTGCCTCAGATTATGTGCGGACTTTTAAACATAAAAAAAAAAAAACTAACTATCCAACTGACCCAGCAACCTTTTGAACTCCAAATGACCGTTGGTATTCCAACTTTGTGCATTTTTGCAACTTTTTCAATATGACAACATTTACATAAATTGCAACATTAACAACATTGTCTCAAAATGACTCAACTAACATGAACAATGGTCTATTATGACCTTATTAGACCCAAATAAGACTCGGCACACCAAAACCTTGACCTAAAACAAAACTTGACCTTATTTACGAAATGAACTTGGTGCCCTTGTACCATACACCTACCCTAAAAAAGGCCTCAAGTCCCTTTGATGATTGAGTTGTAGTAAACCATGCTTTGTCTCATCACCTTTTTGGTCTTAAAATGCTCCTCCATCTAGTAAGCCTTTCCACTAAGTAAAAATTTGAAAACTTCCATTGTTCTTTGCATTTGTAGACTTCTTGCTACTTAGAATTTGCTCCATCCTCACCAACTGACCTGTTGACTATTCCCTTGTCTTTCCCTTATCATAAACAGATGTAGAACTTTCCTTCACACCTGCAAACATGCCTTTACCATCTTTGTCTTGTATTTCTCTCAGCTTTACTCTTGCTGCACTCTTGAAATCATTCACTTGCCTTTTCCTTTCACCTTGATTCATCTCACCTTTTGCTTTCATTTCTTTTCTCAAGTTCTCTACCCCAAGTATCATTGTCTTATCAAACTTACAAACCACTATTCTGACAATATTTGACTACCCTCTAATCTATTTTCCAATCAAAGGAAAAATCACTATCCCTACCATGATCTCATCATGCTTTTCTAAGCAATCTTGCTTTTCCACAATCAATTCATCCCTGGCCTTCTCTTGAACTATTTTTGTCACCATTTCATCTTCTTTTCCTTCCAACATTGAATCATTCCTCATATTTTCTATCTTGACAGTTTCAATCCTTGAAGTGGCTGCAACCTCCATCTTCTTCTCTTCCTTTATTTTCACAAACTCTTTCTTTCTTAGCATGATCACTTTTGTTGCCTTACCCTTTGCTTTATCATCCTCCTGCAATCGTGTTAGTGTAAAAGTATTTCCATCCTTTTCAATTTGATATGTATTATCTCTTCCATCATAAATGACATGTCTGTCAAACTGTCATGGTCTTCCAAGCAACAAATGACAACAATCCATTGGAAAAACATCACAAAGTATCTTATCCTTATATCCACTAATGTTAAACTCAACTAGGACTTGTTCATTAACCGAAATTGACTGGTCATCATTCACCCAAGGTACTTTATAAGGTGTTTCATGAGGAATTTTCTCTAACTTTAGTTTATCTACCATTTCATTTGAAACCATGTTGTTAGTACTCCCTAAATCAATCACTACTTTACATACCTTTCCTTTGCATTTGTAGGTGGTCTTGAATAGGGTTCTTCTTGGATTCATCTCCTTCTCCTTGGATGATTTTAGGAGTTGTTTTCTCACCATCAAAGATTATCCAACTTTAGGAGCAACAAGTTGATTAGGGGAATGAACGCTCTCACAATCATCCTCTTGTACCAATTGCACTCTCTTATCACCACCACTTGAAGTAGAACCTTGTTTCTCAGCACACTTAAATGTTGGATGGCCAAATTGATTGCAATGGTAAAATATTCCTAAAAATGTGCTTGAACTTCTACCACCACCAAACCTTCCTCTGAAACCTCTAAATCCACCTCTTTGATCAGCAACTTAGTCTTTGTTCTTGCTTGCATCTTCTTGGTCTTCATAAGTTTTCCTTGATCATCTTCCTCTATTGGTGTTGCATCTTCCTCTTCCTTGTCTTTCTTTCCTTCTTTTGAGTTTCTCTTCTACCCTAGCAGCCAACTAAAAACATTCCTCAACTATTCTTGGTGTAGCCAAACTCAACTTATATTGTATTTGAAATCTCAAGCCACACATATACCTTGGAATATTTTCATTCTCATCCTCAATATGACCAGACCTTATATACAACTTGTGAAACACTTCATTAAATGTCATGACATCCTTTTCTTTTTGTTTTAAACTCTACAACTTCTTGAATGTCTGAATTGCATGATCACTTGGAAAAAAATATGCTTTCACTTTTGCTACCATTCTATCCCATGAACTAATCTTTGTTTTTACCTTCTTCACTCTTTCCTCTACAATGTAATTCCACCATGTTAAAGCTATACCTTTCAACTTAGTTTTTGCAAACTTCACTTTCTGATCATCAACAACCTCCATGAACTCAAATAAATTATCTAGTGCATCTATCTAGTCTAATACCTCTTCAGTATCTAACTTGCCATTATACATTGGCACATCTACTTTCACATCAAAAGCATCTCCCTTAACAACCTTGAGCATCTTTATCATTCTTCTCCCATCTGGATCCCAATCAGCATCTTGGGCTCTTCCACTTGGAGGGTTTTCTTGCTCACCCTCTTCCTCTTCCTCTCGGTCACTTTCCTCTTCAATGGCCATTCCTCTTCTTTGTTGCATCTCCATTGCTGAAAACCTAGCTAAGATTTCTTCATGTGACTATTTCAACATCTTAATCTCTCTTATAAGTACTGCATTACCTTTAGGAGGCATTTTGTCTTTTCAACTTCCCACTTTTCTTCTTCAATCTTCCACTTTTCACCCTCAAAAGACCTAATACCTATGCTCTAATACCACTTGATGCAGAGCAGGGAGGAAAACCTTCAAAAATCACAATTAGATCAGTTTCAAAAAATTCTTCAATCACAAAACCTTCAATTTGTTGTCCTACTCATAATCCTCTCTCATTTCCTTGTAGTACTCCAACTAATGCAAATTAAGCATATCTTTCTAAAAACTCACCAAACCCACTTCTCCAATGGCATTTCAAATACCCATTTTCCTCAACTTCAACATATCAAATTTATACATGCACTTGTTTCAGACCACCATCCCTTAAACTTAACTAGTACATTGAACAAAGCCTTAATTAGCCCTATTTTCCAAAGCAACAACAACTTAAACTTTCTTCCAACCCCAAAACTCCATGGCAGGACCTTTACCAGGTTGCAATTTTCAAAATCCACAACTTCTATTAGGAGGGGGGCCTATAAAGCCACCAAACCATAAAACCCTTACTTTGACTAGTTACAAGGGGGTTTATTGAAAATATGGTCTCCAAGTCTTCCCTCTACAAGCTAACACCATAAACATCTCATATTAGGCCTGAAAATGCTCATTCAACCTTCACAAATCACTACCCCATGATTTTTTAACCATTCCTAACCTATAACCACCAAACTAGGCCAAAATTCAATGAAATGACAACTAAGGTGTTGTGCCCTCAGCACACACGCCCCGTTTGGAACAGGGACCCTCTTTTATTTTTCCTTGTTGATTCGTTATGTCACCACCTCATTTTGTGTGCCCCGTTTTGGTGTCCTTGGTGGTCACATTTTTTCCAAAGTCTCATCTTGAGTTGACCATGTTTCATCCCCTTTATTTTGGCTAAGTCCTAGTGCCTCGCGAACTCTCCTTGGCAATCTTCTTCTACCAGCAGCCTTGGGACCTAGCGGGCCCGCCTCACCAGGTTTCCCTAGTCGGGTTTCCTCGAGTTGTTCGCTTTTCCAAAATGGCGGAAGGATTCTGCCTTCTCGAGCACCTGGGACTCGGCTCCTTCTTTTTCGACAGTTTGAACTTGCATGAATTTCGACCTGCTTTCGCCTACACCAGGTCCAGTCCACTGGACTTTTGTCCCCAGAAATTTGTTCTGTCTTCACCATTTCTGATGGAGAAACCCTAACGACACTCTGCCCTCTAGATCCTGAGATCCCCTTTGCCATCGATTTCCAAGGTGCTTCTAGAAATGATCATCGGGTTGCGTCATTCTGGGCCCCAGGCCCCGAACCTCCCGCCACCGTCCATAAATTTGAACTCACCAATCCAACGGTTGACCATACGAGCATTAAATGAGGCCATTAAATGCATGTGTAGGTATAAATAAAGGGGCTGACCTATCATTTTCATGTCAGGTTTTCCAAAAGAGATCAGAGTGCTTTCCAGAGGAGATCAGTGCATCCGTCGCCTGCCACCCTCGCGTCCAAGATCATCATTCGACCTCCCTTAGTGGATTTCACCTCTTCTCCCATCAGAATTTTGAGGTAGGTTCACTGTTCATTCCACCGTGAGGTTATTTTTGATTTTATTCTTAAAATAATGAACAACATGGGCTAAAAATACATTTAATTGATAAAACATAAGAAAACCTACAAAACCCATGTTTCCAAATTTTGAAAGACCTCTGCACCTCACTTGAAGAATACAATGATATAAATGCTCATGGTGAATACACAGAATGTGATTCAGATTCACTATCAGTAGAGCAAGCTCATTGTGAGAGTGATACAGAATTTGAAGACAAACATGTGTGTGATCAATATGTCAACTCAAAACATAATGTTGAATATGATGAAGATGTTGATAAATGTGCTTATGCACCTGCTCTTCATGGTTGTTTGTATGAAGCAAAAATTGAAAGGTTTGTGTTACATGAAGAGCATGATGATGAAATAATGGATTCCTTTTGGAATAATCAAGTGGCACACCATGAGATATATATGGAGCATCCAAGGAGTGAGAATAATGGTGAATTTCATGTTGATGAGTGTGAAGTTGAGTACAATTGCTTCCTATTTGATGCTCCTGATCTTCAGAGTGTGAACAGTGATATGTTTCCATCCCATGTGAAAGATAACAAAGATTCTAGTCATATTGCTAATGAGGAGTTTTCAACTACCAATGAATCTTTCACTTTTGAGTTAGCACATACATCAACTAACATTGCACATGCAGAAACCAATGCACATAGTTGTATTCCTGTTGTCCATGTTGATGTTGAATTACTTGAGCCTACTTTTGAAGTATTTGGTTTTGAGCTGAATAATGATGGCATGAATGCATCAGAATATGTTCTCAAACCTGAGATGAGTGCATTTACTCATTCTTTAGAAGTTAATGTTGCATCTGATCCCTGTCTCCATGATGCCAAGGTATGTTCTGATATACCTGAACCGAAGTGTCAAAAGATGTGCCTATGTTGCAGTAATCAGTATAAGTATGCTCTAGAATATGAATCTTTTGTCTTTGACATATGCCAAGATGGTTTGCATGATGAACAAGACATTTTGTTCAGTTATTGTGATGGTTTTACCATTGATGTGCAAACTAACGACCAGATTGAACCTGATAGTTCTAGCCATATAGCAGATTGTGAGTGTTATTTTTGTCAGCTGGAAGGAGTTTTCATAGAATGTGGCAAGGTGCAAGATACTAAGGAATGTTGTTTTCAGTTTAAGAATGATGTAAATGATGAATATGATAGCTTGTTGCCACATGACAATCAACATTTGGAAAGTATGTATGACTTTCAAATGCATAGTGATTATGAACATGTTGATGATGTTGTATATGATGGCCTGTTGAGAGGTACCAGCATGTTCAATCAGGCAAATGGTTGTGATCAGACTGTGCTTTCATATGGTCTTGATCCCCATTTTCAAATATTGCCACTTGATACAAAATCAAAGAATGAAGAAAGTGGCAATGATGTGGCCTATTTGATTTGGTTCCCAATTGATGACAAAGCCAAACACAGAGCAAGTTCTCACTTGCATGAAGGCAGCCTGATACTTATGTTTGCAAGGGTGCAGTCACCCATGTTGTTGTGGTTTGACAAATGCAAGCACAAATTGAGGGAGATCAGCTCTTTTTGTATAATTGTGTTTGACAAAGGAAAATGTTGACTCCCATTTTTCATTTGGTGGCCTGGGGTCATTAGATGAAGTTGAAAAATAAAGAATGAATAAAGGAGCAGTTTCAGAACACCTGATGGACTCATTTTTTGGTCTACTCCCCAAAGATCTAGAATCTTGCTATGCCCATAGGGGGCATACATCCCTAGTTAGAGCCACTATTGGCACTCTCAAATTTTGCAAATTTGAGATCCTTATATCAAAAATTTTGCCTCTGCACTTTCAGAAGTGCACCTGATGAACTTGCCTAAATGACCTAATTTGGAGGGTCATATTTTAAAGCCCATTGATTTCTAAGAAAAATCCCTTTGCGGACACACTCATGTGTCCTATTTGAATGTGCATGTCAATTTTCAGCTTCCTACGATAAGTTTTGTTAGTGTTTTGAAATGTGAAGCTAAAGGGTTTTTGCAATTTATTGTTGTTTGCAAATTTGTAGTTTTGCAAAGTTGCCTCTGTTTGAGCTTACATTTTGCAACCAATTGATTTTCAAGAGAAAAAGAATGTTGTTCTACATTCTCCATACCAAGATGAGATCACATGTCAGTTTTGAAGGCCTCACGAGTTGATTTGCTATTTATAGCAGATCAAAACCAAATGGAATTTTTTCAATTTTAAACTGAAACCTTTCTGAGAAGCCAACTTTGAGCATCAATAAATTTGGTTCAATGATGTTTCAAGATAATCCCTCTGGCACACATGCTTATTGTACCTAAATGATCTACTATGTCTAGTGGCGGCCTCTCAGGAGCTGATTTGATATTTTTGCAACGAGGTCATTTCATCAGTTTCAATTGGTTCAAAACAAATGTTTATTGCAGAAAGTTTGAGTAAGCAACTTTGACAGCGAATAACTTTTTCCCATTTTTTTTTCTCTGAGTCATCTTTTGCGTTGCATTCTTGGGATGAATGGCTACATGTCTGCAAGTTTTTATGTCTCCAAGAGTTCGTTTGCCTAGTTTTCAGAGGTGATTCCAGAGCCAACTTGGCCAGTTTTGCTCAATGTCCAAATGAGCCAGAAACAAATTTTAATGAAAACCCATTTCGTGTTTTCACTTTTGAAGCATTCTAAAGCTGCCTGAGAGTCAATTGAGCTCAAAAGTTGTTTCAAAATGGAACTATTTTTAGCTGGGTCTACATGGGGACCTGACATGCTTCACTCAGCTTGAGGTTATAATTGTTTCAGTGTGATAGTCATGGGTAACATATTATAAGGATTGAACTCTTCAATGTCCATTTTCATGTAAATTCATTATTGTTGATTGAAGAAGATATTGATGAACAAGTGAAATATCACAATCAAGTGGTAGTAGAAGTTCATGGGTGCATATTCTTAAGTGACTCTTCATTAAATAATCTTCTTCAACAAAAGAAGGTTGCCATACCTCTCTTTTGTAATTCGTCTTTAGATGAGAAGCTAACATTGAGGTTCTATTGAATCCAAGAAGAGTTCAAGTAGTAAAACAAAATGCTTTGGAATAATTGCCAAAATAAAAGGGCAAGATACATTGGCCGATTTGATCTGGCAATAAAGGAATGGTGTTTGATTTGTTTGCAGTTTCATCATAGCAAATGAGGGCTCCCCAATTGGATTGACATATAAAGAAATTCATTTCTATCTGTAGCAATAAAATATCAAATCTGTTTGAGGGGGCGACCAGCATATTACTAAAAGGGATCCTTTTAGTATGTTAATGCATTTTTCCAAGGTGCCTGGCAAGGTGTGCATAAAGTGGATTTATTGAAAGGTTCTTAGAAATATTTTAGCAAATGCAATTAGTTGCATTCAAAGCGCAAGCTATGGGCACCCAACAAAGCATTAAAGACAGAAAAAACCCTGTTCAGACCTTCAGCGCAGCATAGACAAGGCATATGAACTCTAAAAAATAAAACTTTAGAAGCCTCAATGGAACACCATTTCCAGTTAAAGAGGTCAATTTGATTATCACAAATGAAAGTTATGCCAGTCACCAACAGAAGTGAGACAAACATGGAGAGGAATTTGTTGAAAATGCTTTAGCAGCTTTCACAACAAATGCAATTTACAGAGGTCTCAAGCAGAATGAAATGGAGCAGCAGTGTTTGAAGGTGTTGTCCAACGCACAGAACAAAATTGTTGAAAATGCAATAAATGAAATTTTTAAACAAATGCACGTAGTCATGCTTGGTATAGAAGGAACACACCAACATGAAGAATGCACATGAATGGGTTAAAAATCCCATCAAACTCTTAGTAAGTGGTAGCCTCTGTGCAAAATAAGAGAGATGGGGTTGAGGGGTATGAAGAATAGATTCATTGAATAATATAGAAACTTTCTAGCAAGTGAGTGCAATTTCATGGAATGCTATTGTGATGCACAAAATAAATTTGTGAAAGTCCTCAGTAACTTCAAAAGCTACCAAAGAAATCCCATGCTGCCAGCTAGAAGGAGAACGCAACCCACAGTTTGCATAAAAAATGAATCGTTAAAAAGGCTTGAGAAACTCCTCAGAAACACACAGCATGGACTGGTTGGAGAAGTATTTAGAGACTCTCAAGGAAATTTTAAGGTCATTGTGCATTGAAAGGAGGTGCCAGAGCACAATAAATAAAATGGATTTGTTAGAAAGGCTACGCTGGGAAATGAGGGTGTTGATATCCTTCACAATACAGAGGAATCATTGGCAGCCAGTGCGCATAAAGGCAATATATGTAACTAGTGTATTTGGTAAGCCTGTTGAAGCTTTCAAACAAATTCAAATGGAAGGTTGGTGCTGGTTGTCTCCATGGAATGTGCCCAGTAGAAGATACAAAATGTAATCATTAAAAGGCATTAGAAACATTTAAGCAAATGAAGTGCATTGCTAAAAGTAGAGGAGGGATAGTGTATTGAATGAATTTGTCTGATGAAGACATTATAAACCCTCAAGAAAGCATAATGAGTAATGGAGGAACTCGATGAAGCATATTGGCATGCCACTTAGCAACAAAGCACGCAACCATCAGGCAACAGATTTGTTGGAAAGGTTTCAAAAATTCTACATCAAGTGTAGATGGTGCGGCTTTTGGATTAATAGACAACCTTCAAAACACAGTGAATGGAGGCCGATTCATATGGAATCTTGAAGCCTTACCACCAAGAGAAATGTCATGTGGATCTATTGAAGAGTCTTTGGAAAATCAAAAGCCATTCATATGCTAAGGTTTGAGCCCTAAAGCCAAATGAAAGCCCATAAAAGTTGAAAGGAGCCTACACACGGTGAAATTATATTAGAATATTTGAGGAATTTTGTCAGAGATGTTGGGGCGATTGAAGATGGAATGCTGGAGGAGATGAGGGGCACTATCAAAAGCCACAGGCTCAAGATGTTGAAGTGTCGCCATGAAATTGTAGAGCACATTTGAAACCAGACACAAAAATACACAGAAAATGGAGAAATTAGGGCAACAACAATGAGGAATGAAATCCAACGGCTATTAAGAGAGATACAAACCCAGCCACATCTCCACCACTGCTTGCCAAATCTCTATTCAAACCTGCACGACATTTAATCATTGTGAAATGGCAAAATTTCACCATGTGGCAGTGGCAGGCCCAAGTGAAGTCCCGTGCGCGGGTAATGAAGTGTTAAAGGGGGCTAGAGATATTTTATTAAAAGCTTTATTTTCTTTTAATTATTTTATATTGTTTTGAATTAAAACAATGTGTTGGATGAAATTAAGTGAGTCCCCATTTGAAGGAAAGGTTTTTTAAATAGAAGGTGAATATTTTACACGTAAGTGTAAAATAAAATGTGGTGAGCACGAATATTGCCTGTGTAAATTTAATTTTGAGCCATGGGGAAAGCATGGGTTGAATTTAATATTCACCCATATAATTATTTTATAAGACTTTTACCATTTTAAATGGTACACAGAGGTAAAAGTGATTTTTTTTTTTTTTAAATGTGAGCTGGGAATGAAGATATTTTGCAACAAAGCGAAAAATATTTTGAAAAGGTAAAGTATAAGGTGGGGATTACTATTAAAGTTATAAAACTTTAATATTTGGAAAGTAAAAGTATAATCTGCAGCAAATAATGTGCAACAGTATAATAGATGCAGAAAATGAACTTTCACGGGAAAAGGCATTTTTTTACACAATTGAGTGAAATGGAAATTCATCACATGGAAAAATTTTATGTTGCAAGACAACTTGGGCAAAGGAAAATGAAGAGGAAAATTCAGTTACAGAGAGAGGAGAGATGCTTTGAGAAATTGTTGATCAACGGTGAATTGAGATTCCAAGTGGCATTTCCTGATCAATTTTAGGGATTCTTTTGGAGCTTCTCTTTTCTTTATATTCTCTTCTCTTCTCATTATTTTGGGGTTACTGTTTTGTATGAGGCTAGGGTTGATAGAGAATTGTAAATTCTGAGTCATATTGAGTCTGTAAGCTATAATTTCTAATTTTTATGAGCAAATACAACCAATTTGTGCAAATAAATCATGAATGTCTTCAAAGTGCTTGCACATTCATGAATATCTTCAAATTGTCTCCATACTTGTACAGTTTAATCATATGAATTCAATAATACAAAGTATCTTTGAGTTTGTCATCTCAAATTTTGTGAGATTATGTTATTTGTTTATGGGTCTATTTCAAGGAAATGGTTAAATACTTTAAGCAGATAACAGTGATTTCAAGTGTGCAGGTTGGATTTGGTAAGGATAATTTGATTGATAATAGGAGTGGGATTGTTGGTGTAAGGCACTAATAGTTGATGCAAGGCATTAACAATTTAAATCCACTGGTTGAATGTCATTTGTTGATGATTTTTTTTTATGTGTTTGACTCCATGGCCCAAAATTAGGCACTGATTTATCTTGTAGCTTAGTGCATCTCAGAAATGGTTTAAATTCAAAATCATTTTAAATCCCTATGTGTTATAGTGTTGTAGTTATCTCATGCTCCAAATAGTTGATATTACTGATGAACAACCAATTCTATTCAGTATTATCCTATTATGTTGAGCTATTAAATGAGATTATCTATTGTTGTTAATGTTGTTTATGATAATATTGTGAATATTTTAAAAGCATTAAGGGGATCACCCTCCTGCGGCTTGTAGAGCCCGAAGTGTAGGAGGCTTTTTAAATTCCTCGTTAGTTGGTCCAAGTCCTTCGAGCTGCCCTTGATTGGAATTGGCAATTCCATAGGTAGATTAGAAGACCAACCTAGTTAGTAGTGAAAACAAACCAACAAGATGTCAAATGAGATAACAACGGATTTCATGAGTTTTGTTGCCCACACCTTCACCCAATCAGAGCTGTTAAGAGATCACACCACCAAATATGATGAAGATTGGAAGAGGTTTGAAGACAACTCCAAGGACTGGAGTTATCAAGTGTTGTGGTCTAAGATTATAGAAGTCGACAAGCTCCAACTGGTAATCTTGAAATTCATGGAGTATGCAGCTTTGAAGAAGCAGGAGGGTGACCCTATTTTCAGTGAAGAGCTTCTAAAGGAATAGCTATAGCAGAAAGAGCAATCAACAAAAGACAAAATTCTATAGTGTTGTTACTAGATGACGAAATAGGGATATGGACAAGATTGTATTTTTAAATTGTAATATATTGGGGGGTTAGGTAGAACCCTAGTCTGTAGTGAATCTTGGCCACACAATAAGATTGGATCTTGGCCATTCATTCTACTTTTTGGGCACTATAAATAGGGGGGTCTCCTCTCATTTCAAAAGGGAGTTGAGTTATTGTAAAGACATGCTGTTGGAATTTCTAATGAAAATACATTGACTTGGTGCATTTTCTGAGTTCTTCACATGTTTCATGATTCAACCTCCATTGTTAGTTGCTTTATTTATATTTATATTGCTGTTTTAAATTAGATTTGAAATTCTTAGATAGATTTTGGTAATGTTTTGTAGTTGTGAAAATTGTTGTTGTGTAGATGCCTTCCTAGCCCATACTTTTTGTTGTTTGTTGTTGGTATATAGTTGTGCAAAGTTAGTCTGGGCTTGAATTCAAAGCTGCTCCACACTTTTATCTTTGTTCATGCATGTATATGATGAATGAATGGTGAAATACCTGCAGGCCTTAGAAGATAGCACAAATTTCATGAGATTGTGAATTTTCTAGTTAAGTGAAATTTTGTTTGAAGGAAGTTGTCCATTGCAGGAACTCCATGATTAATGTTCACAGTTAGTTGCAGATCCAAAAACTTTCCCTCTTCCCTGCTCTTTTTCCCCTTTTTTTAGAAACAACCTATGCTAAGGTTCATTGCACATTGTAAAAGCCAAAACTCAAAGAAAACATTGATGTTTTAGACTGTTGTCTGAACCTATAGCAAAATGCACCTTGACTCCTATCTTAAAAACTTCATATTTTAAGATCCACTTCGCATCCAGCTACGTAAGTCCACCCTGTGATTACCAGAAAAATCACATCAAACATCAAATGAGGAGTTCCATGCAAGTCATGACCTGGCATCCTAAAGACCTTGGGGAGATTTTTGACAACTTGTTGTTGGAGATTTCCTTTCAAGAGAGGTAGTGCACATACGCATTGCCTATGTTGAGAAAGTGTGAAATAATCAAATAAACCCATGAACATCTAAAACCTACTCCAAACAACCATTCCACCAAGTTATAAAAAAATCTAACAGTGGAATGGGTGTTTATTTCATTTTATTCACCTACAAAATCTCAAACAGGGTATCACAAACCTACCTACAGTAAAATGGTTGTAAAAACCATAAATATTTATGAAGTCAAGTCACACAAAGCCCAAATTTATCTTAACACATATCTCTATCTATTACCAAAGCTTTTAAATCAATATGGATTAGTACGGACCCGTACAATGGTCTACAACAGCAGATTACCAGAAAAAATGCAAGGAAAACATAATTTATTGTTATTCAAATCTTCAAACAACTATCCAACCCCTTTCCTTGAATTATATGAGGCATTTTAAACATAAAAACATTAGAAACTAATTGTCCAACTGACCCAACAACCTTTTGAACTCCAAATGACCATTGATATTCCAACTTTGTGCATTTTTGCAACTTTTTCAATATGACAAATTTTACATAAATTGCAACATTAACAACATTGTCTCAAAATGATTCAACTAACATGACCAATGGTCTATTATGACCTTAGTATACCCAAATAAGACTTGACACACCAAAGCCTTGACCTAAAACCAAACTTGACCTTATTTACAAAATGAACTTGGTGCCCCTACACCAATTGTCAATTTTTTCATTCTATACTTTTAAAACATATATGACATATTTTCATTAGAATTTGAAGTAATTGTTCAAAAATAACTATATCAACACTCATTTTAGCAATTTATTTGATATTTTCATCAACTTAAATCCATATGGATTCCTTCCTTTTAGCTATGTTTATTTCTTACTTGATCTCTTTTTTCTAATATCAATTTCATCACATATATTTTTTGCTTCTTCATATAACTTTAATCTATATGATATTATTTATTTGAATTATTTTTTTATAACATTTCCATAAGATTGATATTTTCATATCTTTTTAATAATATCCTTGGCACCTTTTGAGTTAGTATCAAAATAATTTTCTATTGTATTCGATGGTTGAATTGAAGTGTCTATCACAAATTTTCTTGA
>VDFB02125528.1:39269-66772 GCA_007258455.2 Sequoia sempervirens | reverse complement strand
ACCCTTAATCTTCATTATTTTCAAAAGAATTAGTAGCTTAGAAATTAGATTTGGAGCACTACAATTCTTGTTCTTGTTGCATCTTCAAATTTTGAGCGTAACTATCTTCATTTTCTTGTGAACATTAGACTTTGCTGATTTCAGAAAAAAGTGGCATCTTAAGAGCCAAAATTGTGTCACAGATTCATGCACTTACCCAAAAGTATTGTTTTTTTTTCTCTTGATTCATATAAACAATATCAATTTATTCCAAGGTTGGAAAGGTGAGAATATTCCTGGGATTTGTGGGTTATGGACACCTAATGTAACTTAGCATAGGCTTTAGGTAATAGTTTTGTTGTAGCTTGATTTGTAGAGCTACTCTAAACAAAAGACCCTTGGATGAAATGATCTACTCTAGAAATTACATATAGGAATGAATTTGGTCCACAAGGAAAGGTTCACTTAGATCAATTTTGTAGGTTACAAGGTAGATCATATGTGGTATGGACTTGATTGTACAATTTTCTCTTTATTAGAACAATTGTGCTCTTGCCTTGTGAAATTTTCTGATATATTGATTGTTTGATTTCTTCCTGAATAGATGAATGATGAATACTTATTGAATGTCAATGGATTGTTTCATCCCTTATTCATTTTTTGGAGGAGTCAACACCCTTCATGGTTACCCTTAATAGCAATACTTTACTCCCAAGTTTATTGTTAGAATTATTTCCTATTAATAGTTTGTTTGCAGGGGTTGGTTTCCCATTTTTACCATATTGTTGAGGGAGTTATAGTCATTCATATTTGAAGGGCCACCACCTTTCTAATATCCTTCTCTTACAAACTTAACATTCTATTCTCAATTGGATTCTTTAAATGGTAGTATAGATGAAACACTCTCCCCTTACATCACTAGTTTGAGTGAATCACACCTCTTCACTTCAAATAGTTACAAATCTTCATTATTGAATTTGGATAAATAATGATAATTCAAATTTAGATAAGTTAATTCGTTAGGGCTTCTCACTCCAGAAGCATTTTGACAGACAAATCTTAACAATTCCATAAATTTTAAGCATAAAGTAATCATAAGAACACATCTTGTTGAATATATATGAAGGATCACATAGATACATGTGATACATAAAGTATAAATATGAAGCACATAATACATAGAGTATACACAAGAGTCATGAAGCATATACGTGAATACTACATGAAGTACACACATGAGTGCACTAAGTCACAAGGCATACATATGAATACATGTAAGTTGTAAAGTATACACTCAAATATGCAAGTCACATGAATACACATATACACATGAGTGCACACAAGTCACAAAGCATGTAGTTTGCAAAGTATGCACTTGAGGTCACAAAGTATATGAAAGGTATACACATAGTCACATGAATACATGTAGGTCACAAAGTAAACAAACGAAGTAAACTTCACAAAGTATACAGTTGGATACACATAAGTCACAACGTATATGTACTTGAATATGTGTATGTCATAAAGCACACTCATGGATACATGTACGCCACAAAGTATTGTCATGAATACATGTAAGTCATGAAGTATACATACAGATTCATGTAAATCACAAAGTATTCACATGAATACATGTATGTTGCAAAGTATACAACTTGAATACATGCAAGTCATAAGGTATACACTTGAATACAAATAAGCCATAAAATATACAGTTGAATACATGCAAGTCACAAGGTATACACATAAGCCACACAGTATACACTTGAATACAAGGTATGCAAAGTATTCACATGAATACACGTAATACATAAAGTATACATAGGAAGCATGAAACATACACACAAATACATGTAATACATGAAGTATACACATGAATACATATAATACATGAATTATACATAGGAAGCACAAAGTATATGCGTGAATACACTTAATACATGAAGCATGAAACGTACACGTGAATACACGTAATACATGAAGCATACCCATAAAGCATGAAGCACACACATGACTACACATAATACATGAAGTATACACAGGATGGCGGGAAAGATGCTTTGATACCACTGTAATGTCCCCTATCCTGATTTTCCCTAGAATTTTCCTATTGATCACAAATTGCCACAAATTAGGGTTAGGGTTTCACCTTATTAAATAAATATCTCTTTAATGATGCAATATTGGATTGGAATCTTGCATTCACCACATGAACAATATATGTGAATATGTATATATGCTTGTTAGCATTAGACAATTGCATCACATCCATAGATTATCAATAAGAAAACATATTAGAATTGTGGGAGAAGGGGCATGATGGATCCATCAGAAGCCATATACCGAGCCTAGGAGGGCATATACCACAACCCTCCCCCTTGGCAACTTGTATCTGCTTCCCCATCAAGGCCAAGAGTCTTTTAAGAAACTTGCCATCTTGAGGAGTTAGGCAATGGTCATAAGTGGGATCTATCCACTCTCTAGCTAACTACCACTCCACCCTAGGACCATCCTACAAGATGGGTTTCAGATAGTCAAGCACATCACCTAATCTATCACAAGAAATCATTTATTAAAAAAATTATTATATAAACAATATGCATACATATGTAAATAATGATTGTAGAAAAGATACACCTAAATATAGAATATGTATGGTAATAGTGCTCTGTTGTGATGAACTGTGTTGATTCCTTTTATGTTCTGGTCTATGTGTTTTTCCCTTAAATCAATCATCTATTCTTAACACTCAAAGGATATCATTAGTGTAGAGAAAAAAAAAAAAAAACTATTATCCATACTTATATTAAAGCATCATAATTACTTATAAGGCTGAATAATTGCTACAAGCATCATTATTGCATAATCATATATACTATATATATAACTATTTCATAATTGATCTCAATCTTCCCATGAACATATATATTTATATATATAAATTTATTTGTATGTAACCATATTAAACTTACCCCCCTTATCATTGCTTTCCTCGTATATCTCCCATCTTCTTCTTCACATAGATTTCTTCTTCCACTTCTAAATCATATCATATTAATTTATCTACTTCCCATACTTAGAAATACTCCTCATGTTTCTATCCTCAATTGTTGTTCATATAACTTCCTTCATATAAAAATGTATTTCTCTCCATCATTGTTCTATGTGAACATATATATATATATATAATGATGTCACATTTGCTGATTATATCTTTGGAAGAATCATTGTCCTCACTAATCGCACATACCTCAATCACTGTGTTTGCTTGGGTGCTCATAGAGAAGTCGACTAGCCTAAAAAATAGATATTTCTCATCCGCAATGATGCTAAGACATGGAATTTTATGATAGGAAGTTAGTTTTATGTATTTTGACCATTTGAGAGTCGGTTGCCTCTTTAAATACCATTCTAATGATTGATATTTTTGGCTAAACTAATCACTACTACTTATCCTCTTTATATTTATCTTTATATTGGTCATTATTATATTATAATAATTATAATTATAGAATATTGAATTGGAAATTTTTATATTTATATTTTAATATTTACTTTGTTATTTGTTTTATTTATTCATTTTAGTGTTGTAATTCTGGGGGCATGAAACACCACCACATTCAACTCCAGTACTGCCCAATAGATTCTCATATAGCTGATATACTCACCAAGTCTCTTAGCAAGATAAAATTTGAATTGTTTTGGGGGTAAATTTGTAAGAACAATGTAATAACGGGGGTAATGTTATCAAAACATTTATTTACATTGTTAGTGATAGTGGGTATATAGTTCTGATATACAATTTAATTGTCTTTATTTAAACCAACTACTCTTTCCTTGGTTCCAAGCTTGTATAAAGGTGATTGATGCTCATTGAATAAATCATCAAGATTTGTGATCTTGACCTATTATGTTGGATTCAATTGTAGTTGTAATATAAAAGTTGAAATATTTGACATGTTTTTCCTATTGATGAGTTGATGGGATAAAAAAAAATCATGAGAAATAGAAATGAATAGAGTAGTTGGTTCTACCATTGAACATGAATTCAAATAAAAAGTTTCAATTAGTAGTAGTAGATGAAGTGGAAAATTTAATTTTAGTAGAGACAAAGGAAGAGATTTACTAAGAGAAGGAAGAATAACCACATTTCGTGATAGCAAAAGATCAACTACAAACAAAAATTCTCTACTAGAAGTAGAAGATGTAGAAGCAACAACCACAATCACTCTCAGGGTCAAAGGTATGATAAATCCCAAGCTTAATGTCCTTACTCTAATAAATTTAGACATTATGCAAATGAGTGTAGTAAGAGGAAATTTGACATGTGTAAAAAATTCAAATTTTTGTAGAGGAAATTAAACTAAAAATGAAAGTAGTGGTTCAATGATTATACTAGCCATGAAGCTCAAGAAAGTATAAAATATGTATGATTTCTAGATAGTGGATGTACTAACCATATGACTAGACATAAAGATATGTTTGTAAACATAGATAAATCTGTCAAGTAAAAAATAAAATTAGAAACTGATAACAAAGTGTTAATTATGAGTAAATGAAAATAAATAAATTTCAAGGTGTTTGTTATGTTCTTGGATTCAAATATAATTTAATGAATATCAAACAACTTGAACAACAAAGATATATATTTGTTTTTGATTAATATGAAAAATATGTGATCATGGATAGAAGTCCAAGTAATAAATTCTTTGTAAACATTGAAATGGAAAATAATAGAATGTTTCCCTTAAAAATTCAAGATGAATTTTTAGTTGCATATGCTCAAGATGTTGCTATAATTATATTAGTATTTTCATTTGAAGTTCACATCAAAGACCAATCTTAGCAAGTTGGCATTTAAGGTTTGGACACTTAATTTTTAGTGGTTTGAATGTATTACAAAAGAAGAATCTAGGTAAATGGTTTGTCATTTGATAGAACAACCAAATATAATTTATGAAGGTTATATTCTAAGGAAGCAACATAGAAAGTCATTTTACATTAAAAAATTCATATCAATATAAGAATACTCTTGATATTATTCATTCATATTTCTGTGAAGTATGCAAACATCTTCTATTGGTGGAAGTCTATGTGTTTTGACCTTAATTGAAGATTTAGTAAAAATATTTGAGTTTAATTTTTGAAATTAAAGTAAAAAAAATTCACTTATTAAACGATTTCAAAGCCACGGTTGAAAAAAATTGGTAGTTTCATAAAAGTATTGGGAACAGATAGAAAAAAAGAATATATGTTAAATATATATTTTAAATGTTTACATGATAGGTGGACTTAATAACTGGTTTACTTCTAGACATACACCACATAAAAATGGAATTAAAGAAAGGAAACACCAAACAATCATGGAAATGGCCATAATCATGTTGAGGGCTAAAAATTTGTCTAACGAATATGAGGTAGAATTTGTGGCTTGTGTAATTTATATTTTGAACTATTCCCCCACAAAAACTGTAAAAGATAGTGTATCTCAAGAAATATCAAGTAGATATAAGAAAGATATTTCTCATTTAAGAGTCTTTGATTGGGTGGCATATACTCATGTACAAAAAGAGAAGAAGGAAGAAATTAGATGAGATGAGAGAAAATATACTTTTAAAGATACAATGAACAAACAAAATGATACAAATTGTATAATTTAATCACAAAGAAAATAATCAACAGATATGTTGAGTTCATTGAAGAAGAACCATAACATACTAATATAAAAAATAGTAAATACTGTGACAACAATACATCCAAACCCAGTGAAATCATCAAATGAAAATGTATTCTAAGTAGTCTTCTTTTTCTATAAATTCTTGAATATGAGGAACACCTGGTAGTCCTATTCCGTAAAGAACCACTACAACACCACCTTCTTATTCACCCATAACCTAGAAGCCCTCAAGACGTTGCCCAAGTGACACCTCGAGAATTGTTGCTATTAGACTTTGCTAACTCCAGCTTCTTTCCTATGGCGTGTCTTTTTAACACAACCATCGCTGTCTGCTCGCATTTAATCTTGACAATCTTTTCTTTCAATTTACGATATTGAAAATATGTTTTTATTAATTGTTAATCTTCTTTCTCTTTAAATCGGTCAGTATATTGATGTAATTGCACTTACGTTCTTTTAGTTTGTTGGAAAAAAAGTTGTCTCTAAATTTCTGTTTTAATATTTGTTTAAAGAATTAAAATTTCATTGTAAGTTTCATATATAATGTGTTTGAAATAAGAGTGTCATTATGTTGTAATGTTTTTGTCAATTATTTTCGTTTGTTTTGTGTAGACTTTTTTGTATGGAGTTTACTATTCATATAATAATAATTCAATTTTTTGTTTATTACTATATTAACTTTTTAGTGTTTTTTCTATTTCATCAAATTAGTATTAGAATCAAGCTATGAAATTTTCTAGATTAGTTCAATCATAGTAGATGCAAAAAGTAGCCTTACCAAACCTCACATCCCTATTTTTAAAGGAAAACATTACGATATCTATAATATTAAAATAAAGCCCTTGTTTGTCATAAAGATGTGGGAGATGTGGTCAAAACTAGGTTTCTTGAAACAACTAACCAAGAAACTTACAATGCTTGGATAAGTATAGAAAGACTTGTTGAGAAAAAACTAAAGTATGTGAAAGCTAGGTTTATCATTCATCTTCCCAAGAGTTGTAGTAGAAATAAAATGTAAACAAGTGTGGGAGAGCTTAAAAATAACATATCAAGGTACAAGAATGGTTAAGATGCCTAAGTTACAAATGCTTAGGATATATTTAAAAAAAAATAGATACGCAAGTTTTAGATTCTATAGATGTATTTTTTTACTTATATAATAGGTGTAGTAAACCAAATTAAGCATCATGCTTAGACATTAGAGGATCAAATATTTGTGGAAAAATTCTTAAAATCCTACATAGTATGATTAATTCGATTGTAGTTGGAATTAAAGAGTCAAAACATTTAACATACTTTTCCTATTGATGAGTTGATGGGATCAAAATAAAACCATGATAAAAGGTTTAATATAATATTTTGTTCTACCCTTGAACATGATTTCAAATTACAAGTTTCATTCAATAGTAGTAGAGGAAGAGGAAAATTGAATTTAAGTAGAGGTAAAGGAAGAGATTTTCTAAGAGAAGGAAGAATAACCATGTTTCTTGATAGCAAAAGATTGACTACAAAAATAAATTCCCTACTACAAGTAGAAGATGTTGCATTTGATGTCATTGATGTCAATAGAGTCTAGTAGTGTGGAGGGTTGTGGAAGGTTGTATGTGATGATTATAAGTGTTGTGAAGTGTTAGACATAATGATGAATGTCATGAGCATGATGTACACAGTTGTGCTACATCTCCTAATGCTCATGAAAAGGTGAGTGTTCTTATGAAGAAGTTGCAGTTTCTTCATGTTGATGAAGAGATCTATAATTATTTTCTATGTTGTTCTGAATATTGTATTTAGTGTCCTTTGATGTAAAGCATTGCATAAGATATGAAATAAAGTATGAAAGGTTTTCATACAGTCAATGGATTAGGAAGTTATACTGAAGAAGCTCAGGAGAATGCTTCACATTCCTCCGCATTTGAAGATATAGCCTTGCAGTTTGGAAGTTGGACAAATACAAGTGTGAAGTATGTATGTTCCTATTTTCAAAGCTTATAAGTTACCACAAAATTTTCTAGAGCTAGCAGAATGAAGTTTGTGCTATTGTAGTAAGGAAGGATTAGAGGAACGCTCCACATTTCTCCACATTTGAATATGTGACCTTGCAGCTTGGAGGATAAGCTCATTGTAGCATCGTAAATTGTCACACATGAAAATTTCACATTATGTTTGGTTCCCCCCTTAAATTATTGGACCTAATTGAGTATTTAATTTCCTAAATTATGCATCCTATGGCCTATTTTTGACAATTTCCAAGGAATTGCAAGCGATAATCAATTGCATTTAACTTATACATTTCCTCTCACACCAATTGTCCTGGAAAATAGGTCTAGGCCACTCACACCTTGGGCGTGGATGTCCTCCTATTTTCCTTCCAAATTGAAATATGTTGGTTTTGGCACTTTAATATTTGCAATTCAAGTGTCTAAAGTTGACTATTAGGATTTCATTTTTTGGAAATTGAATAAATGCTTATAAATACCTAGTTATTGCATCATTTTTAAATCTAATAAGAGCTATCTAGGAAAATCATTGGAGAAATTATTGTCAAGAGCACTATTGAGCAAGTCAAAAGTAGCATCTTAGAGCTTTATTGTAGCAATTCAAGATCCTAGCATCATGTCAAATTCTATGTGAGTTATGTATGTTCATGTTATCATTGTTCTATGAAGGCTAACACTTTTTTAGGTCTCCAAGAAATTCATTCATTCATAAAATCAAACAAAGCAAGATCCAGGTCCTTGCTCAAGTGATGTACATGACTTCAGTCATTCAAGGAAGCCATTGAAGGGTGGTGAGTTGCAACACTTTGAGATTTCATCATTCCTTATTATCCATTATCATTTCATCATTGATATTGTCATTGTGGAAGTGGAAAAATTTACACAAAGTTTGACTGAGGCAAGCCCCTAAATGACCCAACATCTCTTCTCTTTATGAATGTGCTGATCTTAGGTTTGAAGAGGATTGAAAGGACCTTGAAGGAAAATTATTCATTGTTACATTTAAAACCCTACATCTTGTCAACCCATGAAAGTCAGTTACAAAAATATCCAATAGTGTTTTGTAAGATTTGCAGGTGGGAATCCAAAGCTTAGATCCGACATCAGAGGATTACGAAAATAGATCCAAAAAATATCTACAAAGACACTCATGTGCCTTGGGCATGAATTTCCTCCAAAATCATGCTCATATTTGAACCACAAGTGGATAATGTCTTGCTCTATCCTGCTCAATTGTTCTAATTTTCCTGTGACTTTCTATTTTTTTTGTATTTACATAAAAACAACAAATAGAACTATTAGTCTAGTTAGATCTTTACATTTCATCATTAGGACATTTCCAAATTTGGTTAGGGGTGGGTTGACTCACCTTTCAGATTGTAAGTCAATCACATAAAACCTAAAGGGCTCGATAAAAATGTGTTTCAGGGAGTTATAGATTATTTTGGGTTGTAGCCCATAAAACCTATTGTAAATTTTATTTTATTTGTGAGACTAGATTTGGATAGTAGATCCAAGTAGCTTGCTCATCGTGGTTTTTCCCTTGTATTTTTTTATGTAAATATGGTGTTATGGTTGTGTTCTTGCACTTTTGAATTGTATTTGATATCTATCTGTTTAAAGTAGTAGGAAGTTTTGGTGGATAAAGTTGAATTTCTAATAAATTGTGGTATATACTGATTCATCCCCTCTTAGTATATCAATGTGTTCTAAAAATTAGTATTAGAGATGAGTCCCTCGGTGCAACCTAATAGTTGAAGGTAGATCTTGGATTAAAACACGACTCAGAAAGAGTCCTTTTTTAAAGCACCTATATTTGATGGAATCAACTATTCCTTCTAGAGTGTGAGGATGAAAGCCTATCTCACTTTGCTAGGGTATGATGTTTGGAGATTTGCAAAGGATGATTATACTGAACCCACTCATCATATTATAGATGCGTTCATGCAAAGAAGACCCATGAAAACAATGCTATTAAATCAAAGAATTTTATCCTAAGTGGGTTAAAATTTTTAGAATTTTTTAAGGTGTGTAGCATCATAAATTGTCACCCTTGATAATTTCACACCATGTTTTGCTCCCCTTTAAGTTATTGAGCCTAATTGGGTCCCTAATTTCCAAAATTATGCATTCCACGGCCTATTTTAAATACTTTCCAATAATTTGCAAGCATAATTTACAAATGCTCTCATTTAATAATTTGTCCCTAACACTTTAATTTTTAGAAAATAGGGATGGGACATTGACACCTAGGGTGCCTATGTCTCCCTATTTTGGCTCCAAATTTAAATATGTTGGTGTCAAAATTTTATTATTTGAAATTTAAATGTCTAAAGTCGGCTGTCAAAATTTAAGTTTTGGGAAATTAGAATAATAGCATATTATAAATACCTAGTTATTGCATCATTTGAACATTAAGTGAAAACAAGCATTCATGGGAAAAAAATATTTTCAAGATCAATCAAGAGCAAGTCAAGAGCAACATTTTTAGAGATTTATTACAACAAGTCAAGATATAACATCTTGTCAAATCTTATGTGAGTTCATGTGTGTTCATGTTATCATTATTTTGTGAAGGCTAACACTTGTTGTAGGTCTCCAAAGCAATTCAAGAATTCAAGCAATTCAAACATTCAAGCAAATCGAGAAAGATCCAAGACCTTGAGGTGATGTGTATGACTTCAATACTTTAAGGAAGCTATTGAAGGGTGGTGATTTGCGACACTTTGTGATTTCACCATTCCTTCCTATTCATTATCATTGTATCATTGGCATTACCATTGTGGAAGTGGAAACACTAACATGAGGTTTGACCAAGGAAAGCCCCTAAAATGTAACAACATTTCCTCTCCTTGTGAATATGCAAATCTTAGGTGTTTTGAATATTGAAGGAATCTTGAAGAAAATTTATTCATTAGCGCATTCAAAACCCTAGGCCTTGACAACTCATGAAAACTCAATTATAGAAATATCCGATAGTGATCCAAAATTTTTGAAGATGGGAAACATAAGTGAAATCTGACATCAGAGGACTACAAAAGAAGATCTAAAAAAGGAGTATGTGCAGGATCATCATGGAAAAAATAAGCCCTTAAGTGGCGAAAAATTAAAAAAAATAGAGTTAGGCAACTTGTAAAAATTTGAATAAGTTATCTATATTATTTCAAAAATATGTAAGAATAAAATCTGTAGCAAATTGAATGTAGTTTCTAAACTACTAGGTTTATTTAAAAAATAAATCTATTTCATGAAAATTTGAAATTTCAATGCAGTAGTACTTAAATTTCAAGGAAAAAATAAGAAGTAGGTGTTTGTCTGACCACCCTAACCACAATAAAATAATAATATTCTTTTATAATTGTTGCCTATATTTCACCTACAGTTAAATCAGGCAAGATAATTATATGTTAGATCTTCGATAGGCCAATGGAACATTCACACGAGGGCAAAGACTTTATATCTGTTGCTAGGTCATGGGGCACTCAGTGGGAGAAACTACCCTAGGGAGATTTGGCATGCAAATCATCTAAGGGGAAAGTCGGTAGGACATTTCAGAGGTCTCGCCAACTAGTAGGGTTTCCATTAAGTCCAAGTGCTTCAAATTAGGGATCCTATTGGCATGAGATCTCTTTTGGCATATAGTCTCGGCAAATAATGGTATCTCACCGACAACAGTGAACCTTCGGTGTAGCTTTCAAGACGGGGTAAGGTCTCCCCGACTCCTAATGTCTCGCCGACGTATGAGGAGCCTCGAATGGAGAGATTCTTTCGGCATAAGAAGGTGGGCTTCGCTAGGAGGTCTTAGCGAAGGCGAAGTCTCACCGAAAGGAAGGGAAGGGGCCTCGATATGGTTGTCTTTGACAGGAGTCCCGCCAACACAAAGGAACCCCTCGGTATGACTAAGGGACTTCACTGGGATGTCTCCCCAACTCATAATGTCTCATCGAGATCAGAGCTCGGCAAGAGGTGAAGGGCTCAACAAAAGGTCTCGGCAAACGAAGATAGTCTTGCCGATCAAAGGGAGGCCTCAGTAAAACATGAAAGGGCTCGCCAATAGTTGAAGATATCGCCTTGAGGTCTCGCCGACATCGGGAAGTATTGGCAACATAGTAAGTGTCATCGGCGAAGGTCTCACCGACCAGTGGAGCCTCCAAAAAGGAAAAAGAGTTCGCCAAAGGGAAGGGATTTCTACGTGATGTTTTGGTGAATTGAGATTGTCTTGCTGATATGGATTAACTTCAGTATAGCGTTGTGTTTTCGCCCTAAGGTTTCCCCGAAATGAAGATGTCTCCCCGACCGATGGAGAAGTAAACACATCGACAGGCTGGATGGAGGATGTCACTAGGAGGTTTGGTCGAGGGAGTGGAGTTACACTGGGAAGGAATGCTCTTGACATAGGTTGAAGCCTTCACCAGGATGTCACACCGATCTGTAAGTTTCTCCCCGATAGGGAAAGGAGCCCGCCGAAGGAAAAAGTGCTTAGGTATGGTCTTAGTGGCCCACCAAAGTCTCACTGATATGAAGATCTTTGGTATAGCATTCGAAGTCAGAGAAAGGTCTCCCCGACTCGGTGATCTCTTGGTGAAAGGAAAGCGGAGCTCAGTAAGGTAAAATGCATTCAGGGAGACACTAATGGTCTCTTGCCGACAGATGAAATGGGGCCTCGCCAAACTAAAATGCCTTCAACATAACCTCTTGCTGACCAATGGG
Organism: Sequoia sempervirens; assembly: GCA_007258455.2. NCBI lineage: Eukaryota > Viridiplantae > Streptophyta > Pinopsida > Cupressales > Cupressaceae > Sequoia > Sequoia sempervirens. Next base: position 54,409 of record VDFB02125528.1, on the reverse strand, counting down.
TGTCTCCTAGACCAAGGGGTCTTGATGGCTAAAGCAAACAAGTGGGGGTCCCACCAATGAAACATCTGGTATCTCTAAGAGTTGGGGCTTTCGCCATGGGGTCTTGGCGACTGTCCAAAGTCTCACCAAAGGTGACAATACTTTAGCATAGTCTTGTGAATTCAATATGATATCTTCCTGATCGGTGAGAGTCTCAATGAAATGAGGAGAGCTCGGGCAGACAGGGCGAGTTCATCATGATGTCTCAACGACCGTGTCATGTCTCACTGACCAGAAAGTAAAGACCTCACCGAAAGAACTTGACATCAGCACAAGGTCTTGTCGATATAAGAATGTCTAGCCGACAAAAGGAAGGGAGCTTAGCGGTAACTTCTGGAGACGTCGACAAAGGTTATCCTGAAATAGATGGTCTCGCTAGGAGATAGGATTTTTTTCATGACATCTCAGTGACAGTTTGAGTCATGCTGATAAGTTGCAGAGGACATAATCGCATCGGTGAGACACTTTTAGTGTCTCTCTAAGATGTGATTCTTTTCAAAAGAAGTTTTGACTGCCTACATAGCCTGCATAGAATACGCTTGACCAACTAGGAGGAGCTAAAGGGAGCCGTGGCGGTCTGATCAAAATGAAGAATGTCAACAGGATGAATGCAACATGTATCTGTTGTGAGCTCAGGGCATTTAAGGCATTCAGCCGAGGTGGTTCAAATAGGACACGATGCCAGGATCAGAATGAATGCGATAGCTGTGAAATATCTAAAGAAGGCTTCCTCGGGGACGACTCTTCACAGTAGGGACACGTAGGGTTCTGCATTAAACTCATTCAAAAAGATCTAAGGAGAAGATAGATTTTTCTGGGGTGGATATTTTTGTAAGCCCTAAGGGGCCGACACATTTTGATATTTAAGGCTTTTTTGCCTTTTTGTAGATATTTCAAGTAATGCATCCAGAAGAGTTAGTAATTTTTAGCTATCCTTCCTCAACTGATGTATATTTTGTAAGTCAATCAAAATCTGGAATGCAACGCAGAGTTTACCTTGGAAGCTAGTGTTCATGTTTGTACTGTTCTCATTTCTGTATCTTTCTTTTGATTATGCAAGTCTTTAACTATGTTTTATAAATTCTGCACTTCTATCTTAGAGCTGTGAAAGTAATCTTTCCTTCCTGAGATGTGTATGTAAATCGAACCTATTAAGATTGATGCATAAGTCTAGAAGAAGTTGTGTTGAGCACATAAAACATTTACAGTTAGGTTTCCCAGTGTATGTTCATCCTATTTTCTTTTCATAATTCCTCATCATTTCGGTGTATCACCTTAGATTTTAATCTTTATTTTATGTATTCCTTCTTCCTTTTTCCCCACAAGAATCAGTAGTTAGGTGACACCAAAGGAAGCCAACCTTCTCCGGAGGTTCATTTCAACTATAGGTGACCCATAGCCTTGAAATGATCCCATGTTGCTCTAGGAAGCTCAGTTTCAATCTCTATGCATAGGGTGCATTTCTAGGTGATAACAATAAGATTTTAGATATAAGTAGGGACTCATGTCCTGATGTGATGCATATTTTTTTGTAATTTTTTCCAAGTAAATAATTAATTATGAATTTTTTATTACAACTTTTAAAAAATATAAAAACTCATATGTTTGACCACCTTAACTTGGTCAAAACTTCATGAAATTCATTTTTTTTATAATCCTGTAGTATGCGAAGCATAGAATGCGACACATGTTTCAGATTAAAAAAATGTGATACCGTTTGAAAGCTATAGATGTTTTTCAATTAGCCTATCAATCAAGACTTTAGTCGTAATTCAAATAAAAAATGAACAATAATTATTTATTAAATTCAAAGTAAAGCATAATTTATATTGGTGGAAGGCTGAGAATCTCCTTAAAAAAGTTCCCTTTTCGTTTCATCAATTTTGGGTAAAAAAAATATGTTAGCCACATACCCTACACATATCGCCACTTTTTGGCCCATCATGATCTTGCACATACCCAAAGACCTACTAGGATAGTGGTTCCCTCAAAGGAAACACCCTCAGAAATCAAGCTCAAATTTGTACCACAAGTGCACAGTTTCCTTAGTTTATTCTTATGGTTTGATTTTTCATATGATATTTCAAATCAACTATTTCTATATTAAAGTGGTTATTTGCATCATTAGGTCAATTGAATCATTACATTTCATCATTAGGACATTTCCAAATTTGGTTAAGGCCTAGTTGACTCACCTATTAGGTTGTAATTCAATCACATACCTTGTCCAAATCCATCAAACCCCCATTCCATTATTGCATTCCCATTCCATTTCCATCCCTTCCATTATTTCAATGAAATATTGAGGGAAAGGTATCAAAACCTAAAGTGAAAACTCAAAGTTTTCCCTTTCCCTACATTTCAAGGTGGTGCAGTGCAATATAGCTAAGGAGATATGGGATAAGCTAAAAAATATCTATGAAATAAATACAAGTCTAAATCAAGAAAAATTACAATGTTATAGAACAACATTTGAGAATTTGAGGATGGAAGAGCGTATGTGCAGGATCATCATGGAAAAAATAGGCCCTTAAGTGGCAAAAAATTTAGAAAAATCAGAGTTAGGTAACTTGACGTAAAATTTTGAATAAGTTATCTATATTATTTTAAAAATATGTAAGAATAGAATTTGTAGAAAATTGAATGTAGTTTCTAAACTACTAGGTTTGTTTAAAAACCAAAAAAAACTATTTGGTGAAAATTTGAAATTTCAATGTAATGGTACTTAAATTTCAGGGAAAAAATAAGAAGTAAGTGTATGTCTGACCACCCTAACCACAATAAAATGATACTATTTTTTTGAAATATTTTAGATATAAGTAGAGGACTCATGCCCGGATTTGATGCATACTTTTTTGTAATTGTTTTCCAAGTAAATAATTAATTATGAATTTTTTATTACAATTTTTTTTAAAAATATAAAAACGCATATGTATGACCACCTTAACTTGGTCAAAACTTCATGAAATTCAATTTTTCTTTTTTTAATCCTATAGTATGTGAAGCATAGAATGTGACACATGTTTTGGATTCAAAAAATATTATACCATTTGAAAACTATAGATGTTTTTCAATTAGCCTATCAATAAGGACTTTAGTCGTAATTTGAATAGAAAATGAATAATAATTACTTATTAAATTCAAAGTAAAGTATAATTTATATCAATGGAAAGCTGAGAATCTCCTTTAAAAACCCTTTTCGTTTCATCAATTTTGGGTAAGAAAATAGTCACCAGCCACATACCCATCATATTGCCACTTTTTGGCCCATCATGATCCTGCACATACCCAAGAAGAGGAAAAAATTGCTATCTATTTGCTTTGGGTGGATGAAGTAGTCAATGGAATCAAAGGACTAGGTGAAGAAATAACTAATTCAATGGTTATGAAGAAAGTTCTAAGAACTCTCCCTCATCAATTTGATTCAAAGGTTTATGCCATTGAAAAAGCCAAAGATTTGACAAAACATACCATGGAAGAGCTGTTTGGATCTCTCACCACCTATGAGATGAGAAATGAAGTTTAATGTACACACAAAGGAGAAGCTTCTTTCAAAGTTGTGAAGAATGAAGGAATGTCTAGTTCACACAATGAATTTGAGGAAGAAGAAGCAAACTTTGTGAGAAAGTTGAAGAAGGGATCAAACAAGTATAGAGGTAAATTACCTTTTAGATGTTTTAAATGTGGAAGAATTGGTTGTTATGCATATAAATTTCCTTTTGGAGAAAATGAAAGTAGTAGAAAGGGTTTTAAAAGTAACAACATCAAGAGGAACCTTCTTTCCAAAGAAGATAATTACAGCTCCTCAAAAGAAGTAAATCACTACTCATTAGATGATGATGGAGGAGAATCCATATTCATGGACATGGTTATATCTAATGGTTCAAACAAGAATGTGGATGAAGAAGAAGGTGAATTTTGTTGGAAGATTGTCATTGATGATGTTGTCCGGCGACATGAGCATGGTATGTATATTTTGCATGATCCAATGTTTTTATTGATTCCAATATGGTTGTGGATCATTCTATCATGCTTTTGAAGTATTTTTGAAGATATTTGTACATGATAAGTTGGTTTAAAAATTATAGCTACCTATAAAAATGCCTAAGTATTAAATCTTCCAGTACAGTGGTTCAGTGCGTCATTTTTTGGGTCCACACTCCACCAAAATTAGAGATATCGCTTTATGATTCTAACAAAAAAATTGTGATTATCAAATGCATCTAGATCTAATAGTCTTCTTTTGTTTATTGAAGTATGTTGGAAGATATGAATGACAAAGTTTAGTTTTGTACATATTGCAATTATTTTTCTATATAGAGTATTGGTGTGGGAGATTTTACATTCCTTTGCAGATGGTTATTTTGAGTTGTGATGTTGAAGATAAGTTGTTGCATGTTATGTAAGTGGGAATTCCTGATGAGATCAAATTTTGAGTTCCTCATGTGGCGAATCGGGTAAACAGATGAAGGTTTTTGTGTTTAGATCTTATTTGGGGTTGACCTAACACATTTGAAGGTTTAATATGTGTTGAAATCTTATGTAAGACCTATGTTGGGTCCATCCCAACTTATCTTGAGGTAATTTTAATTTTGAATTAAGGCACAAGATGTTGGTGAAATTTTTTGAGGATGACAAGTTCAATTTTGTGTGTTACTTCCAATTAGGCCTACCTAATTGAAGTTACACTTGATGGGTATATAAATAGGAGATTGATTTTGGTGTTTTGGAGGAGTGATATGAGTGATATGTAATAGATGACATGTATAGTGTTCCACCTACATGTGTGTGATGTGAATTTGATTAGAGTTGTGTGAATTGTGTAAATTTGGAGTAGAGCAATGCATTGATCTAGAGCAGTGCAAAGATTGTTTTTTACTTCATTGGAACTATAATCTAGCATATTATAGGTATAATTGTAATAGTTCAATAGGTTGTGAGCCACCCCTTCTTCTATTTTATTCTCTATGGGCAATGAGTCCACTAGACAGTGAGTCCACCTGTAGTGAACATTTCTGTAGTATACTATATTTAGATATAATATATTGTGAGTTAGTTCACTCACCGTGGTTTTTCCCATTTTGGGTTTTCCACATAAAAATCCTAGTGTTCATGTGTTATGTGATCTTGTGGATGTTTCATGCTTTCATTCATTAGTACAGTTGATTTTTTTTTGATAATTGGATGAATAATGTTTGAATGGTTTAATAGAATACTAATTCAGCCCCCTCAGTATTCCAGGTGTTCAACAATTGGTATCAAGGCTTGGATCCCTGGAAGGAGATTGACTGCTTTGGGAAGATCTTGGAGATTGAACACATGATTGATAGAAATTTTCCTATTCCTCCAGAAGAGATTCCTACTATCGAATACATAGAAGAAGATTGCATGATTGACAAAGAACTCAAATTTACTCTTGAATATCTTAACAAAGTTGAAGATGAAAATAGAGATTTGAAGGAAAATCTTAAAGAGGCAAATGAGTGCATCAGAAAACTAAGAGAGCATATCAAGAAGTTTAGAGAAAGGCATAAGGAAGTAAATGAACAATTGAAGAAAGGAAATGAAGATCTCATTGGACTAAAAGTACAAGTGGAAGAAAAGAAAAAAGTTGAGGAATGTCTAAGTACAATGGTGGAAAGTAAATCTAATGAATGCATAAGAATTGAACAAGAAGTGGTAAATCTAAGATTAGATCTGGAGAAGGAAAGAAGTCATGAAGAAAAATTCAAGACAAGTTCTACAATGCTTGATGAGTTGATTGCAGGTTAGAAAGCATCTAAAGAAAAAGGTGTTCTAGGACTTGAAAAAGGAGAAAGATCAAAAACAACTTAGATGCCTAATGCAGAAAAGAAGATCAATGAACTACAAAAGACTGAAGACAAGAAGAACAATGGCAAGATTCAGAATCAAAGAAACAATGCTAGAAGACCCCTTAACAGATAACCAAATGCTCAAAGGTACCCATCTTTCAATGGTATTTTTTATTCTTGCAATAAATATGGACATAGAGCAATGGAATGTAGAAGCAAAATGAATTATAATGCTCCATTCTTTGCTGGTCAATGTGATATATGCAAAAAAATTGGACATAGAGAAAATAAATACAAAAGTCAAATGGTGAATGGATATAACAATGGTAGAATTATTCAATCTTTCAATGGTTACTGTTATACATGCTATGGATTTGGACATAAAGCTAATCAATGTAGATCCAAAATGAATGGAAGGAATAATTCTCAAAGAAATTTCATATGCAACAATTGTAGTAGGCCTTGACATATTACTAAATTTTGCAGAAGTAGAAATACAAGGAAGGATAATTAGGTAAAGAAGAATGAACCAATCAAAAATACTGATCTGATTAAAGTAAAGAAGGAAATGGAAAATATCTAGAGAAAGAAAGAAGAGAACAAGGATAAGGGAGAAATTGTACCATCCTCCAGTGTAGATGTTTCCTCTAGTAACTAAGACTATAGTTATGGCTTTGGGAGAGCTTTAATGGATATATGATATCCCTCACTAGAAAAGAGATGTTGAAGCTACAAAAAGATGATATGTCATAAATAATGGAATGCTTAATCTATTGAAGAAAATTGCAGAAGGAAATATGCTAATGTGAAGATTTGAAAAGCTTGAGAAGTTGACAGTGTGTATAGTTTTTAGGGTTACCAACTTTATGATTTGAAGCATTTATTGTAGAATTCGATCAAATCAAAGAGTCAAAAGTGAATTTTATAAGGAAAATGCATTTCATCAAATGGATTTGAAGCAAAATAGAGGAGCAAGAAGTGAACTTGAAGAGTTCAAAGCGTCTCCACATTGCAAAGTATCAAAACCATAGTTTGTCAAGTAGAATAAAAGGTAGTTAGCAATCCTTTCATATTCTAGTTTTCTGAAATTATCATTTGAAAGAAATTTGAATGAATTGGCGACACCGAAAGTTGTAGAAATCTCATAGAGACCACAACCTAAGTTTAAAATATATTTTGCTAGACCCTTAGAATATGATCCCTTAGGTGCATTTTCACATATACCTTACGAGGTTCTACCAACTGCAGACATTAGGGAATACATTCATGGTAGTACAAATGAACACTCTCCCAAAAAATTACTGGACTTATGGATAGATGAGTTAGTTGGGGATGATTACCCTTTAATGCTAGAGTAAAAAGTCCTAACTGAGAAGAAATTAGATGTATGACATTGGTTTTCAAAATTTAGCTATGAAGAGAAGTGAATCAGAATGTCCCTAAGAAGCATTCACAACCAATTTATGTGGATTACTAGCCCTCATATGATTACTGAGTAATTAGAGAGATAACCAATTTATGGTCCACTTGACCGGTTCCAGTCTTGAAGTCCACCAAGAACAAGGATCTAATGAAGAGAACCAGTGCTACATTTGATCAAAGAGCCCTCATAGTAAACCCTATCAAAAGCTCGACAATTAGATATGCAACTATGATTATTGGATACAAGATTTACTATACCAATAGAGAAAATTTGGTCTTTGCCACCACAATTCATGTGGAACAGGAAATGGTTGAGAAAAATGTTGATTATGACCTCTATGAGTTGCTCTAGCAATAATTGATGGATAACTTGAAGGAGATAAAGAAGAAGTATGTATTCAGGTATGGAACATTGGTGATATGCTCACGTTTCTACTTCTTGAAAGAAGTTCCTATGGTTGGGGAAGTTGAGAATTCTTGGAGATAAGAATTCTCAAAAGATGTATCATATGAGAGGTCTTGGAGGTAAGAATTCTTTGGGTGATGCCTTTGTAGAATTATTTGCAATATTCCAAAGAAGAATGAATGAGAGAAAGAGAATTCCAATAAGTGTTGTGAAGATATACATAAATGAAATTACTTTTTTAGTCTCCACTAATTTTTGTATAATGGAAGAAGTTGAACCTAGAACCATTCCTAATTAAAGAACAAAAATTCCTAATTAAAGCAAAGACAAATGAATGCACAAATCTTGCGAAAGCAATCCTTTTACTCAAAAAGGAATTAGAGAAAGAAATGTCTAGAAATTTGGAAGAAGTATATCTCATTCCAATCAAGCCTCAAGGAAGACCTTTCCAAGAAAAATTTTTTCTCCAAAAATAGATTCAATCATATATTTTTAGTTATTGTTTCATCTACAATAAGTATGGTCACAAGGCTATGGATTGCAAAGCTATTAAAATGAATAGAAGAAATTTCGTAAGTAGAAATTATCTTGTTTCACTAGTGGATGTCAATGTGATATGTCAAATCTACAACAATTTTGGACATATAACAAAATATTTCAGAAGTGGATTAGAAAAATACAAAATTCATAAGGCATATATATTATTGAGCAAGTCAAGGAAAATGACACAAATAATGAGGTTAAAAATTCAATGGTTGTCCAAACATAATTTCATGCTCAAGGGAAAATAAATCTCTAGGTAATAGATAGTGGATGTTTAAGTCACATGACAAGTGAAAAAAGGAAATTCATAAATCTTGTTAAGTGGAATGGCAGATCAATCAAGTATGGAGACTTGATTCATCTATAAAGATTTGTGGAAAGGGGACCATAAGTATTGATTGAAAATTTAGGAAAAAAGATTTTCTCTATGTAAAAGGTCTCAAGCACAAACTTCTTAGTGTAATTCAAATGTGTAGCAAAGGATGCAATCTTATATTTCATGATCAAGGGTGTGAAATTAGAAGAGTAAACTCTAGTAAATTAGTGATAGAATGATCTAGGAAATAAAACAACTTTTACAACCTAAAAAGTGTTAATGGAAGAAGCTATATTCTAGGATAGAAAAATGAATGCTGGTTGTGGCACAATAGGATGGGACACATTAACTTTGATAACCTTGTGAAGATCAGCTCCATGTAAACAGTAAGAGATATGCCAAAGATTATCAAGCTTGAAAGAACCTTGTGTAAAGAATGTCAGATTGGGAAGCAAATAAGGATAAGATTCAAGACCATGGAGTATTCTTCTACAAGGCCACTAGAACTGATTCATATTGATTTATGCAGAACTACTAGGATAAAGAGTCTCCTAGGTGAAAGGTATTTTATGTTGCTCATTGATGATTTCTCTAGGATGACATGGGTTACATTCTTAAAAGAAAAATCAGAAGCTTTTAGTAGGTTTAAGATTTTAAATTCAATGGTTGAAAATGAAATGAATGCTAGAATCAAGTGTTTAAGATATGATAGAGGTGGTGGGTTCACTTCAAATGAATTTGAGGAATTTTGTGAAGAACATGGAATAAAGATTCATATCTATTGCTAGAATTCCTTAGCAAAATGGGGTAGCGGAAAGGAAGAATATAACTATTCAAGAGAAGAAAATAACAATGTTGAGTGAAGCCAACTTGCCTTATGTATATTGGAAAGAAGCAGTCCATATTTTTATCTATATTATTAACAAAGGTCAACTATGAGTGAAAAAAACCAAGAATCCTTATGAGCTATAGCATGAAAGACCAAAAAATATCAAGTACTTTAGAATTTTTGGAAGTAGATGTTATATCTAAAGAGATGAAGAAGGTTTGGGAAAATTTGACTAAAGATATGATGAAGGAATCTTTCATAGATACTCAACTAGGAGAAAATCCTACAAGTGCTATAATAAAATATTGAGGAAGATAGTTGAGAGTGAAAATGTTAGGGTTGATGAAGAGTCACAAAAATCACACATGAGAAAGAAGATTGTTGGTTAGATGAACCTTCCTAATCAAAAGAAGAAGAGAAAATCACTAAGAATCCTTCCAAGTATGTTCAAAAGAATGACTCAGGAGATCAAATAATTGGAGATAAGAATGTGGGAGTACAGAGTAGAAGAAAATTTACAAGAACAAATAAACAAGTAAATTTTTCTTTACTGCCATGAATAGAACCTAAGGCTTTTGTTGACGCAAGAAAGGATGAAGGATGGATACAAGAAATGGAAGAAGAACTAAATTAGATAGAAAAAAATCAGACTTGGGAATTGGTGCCAAGGTCTACAAACAAAAATGTGATAGGGAAAATGGGTATTTAGAAATAAATTGAATGAATATGGAGAAGTGGTGAGAAATAAAGCAAGGCTAGTGTGTAAAGGTTATTCATAGTATAAGGAATTGAATTTGAGGAGACAACTTCTCTAGTGTCAAGAATGGAAGTAATTAGAATGTTTTTTCATATTTGCAATTCACAAAGACTTAAAGGTATGGGTCAATGTAGGATCATGGGGGTCCAAACTAGGCCCTTGAGTGGCAAAAAAAATTAGAAAAACAAAGTTAGGAAACTTTACATAAAAGTTTGAATAGGTTATTGACATAATTTGAGAAATATGTAAGAACAAAATTTGTAGAAAATTGAATGTAGTTTCTATGATAGTAGTCCTTTTTTGGAAAAATGTAAATCTATTTGGTGAAAATTTAAAATTTCAATGCACTAGTACTAAATTTTCAAGAAAAAATAAAAAAGCAGGTGTATGTCTAAACAACCATAGATGTACAAGAAAAAGATAATATTTTTTTTTTGAACTTTCAATATAAGTAGAGGACACATGTGCCTGGATGTGCCACATTTTTATTGTAATTTTTTTGCAAGTAATAATTAGTTATGTATTTTTTATTAGAACTTTTAAAAAATATTAAAACTTATTTAACTAACCATCATAACATGGTAAATTTTTTTAAGAAATTCATTTTTCTTTTTCTTTTTATCCTATAGTATGGGAAGCATAGAATGTGTCACATCTTTTGGATTCAAAAAATGTGAAATTATTTGAGAATTATAGATGTTTTCAATCATCCTATCAATCAATACTTTTTTCATAATGCATGTAAAAAATCCATAGTAATTAACTATTAAATTAAAAATAAGGAATATCTTATATTGGTGGAAAGCTAACAATTTTCTCAATAAACCATTTTTGTTTCATCAAAATTTGGAAAAAAAAATTATCAGCTACTTTTTTTCATATCGCCACTTTTTGGACCCTCATGATCCTGCAATCACCTGCATATGAGATGGATGTTAAATCTTCCTTCTTGAATGATGACTTAGAAGAAGTCTAAGAGCAGCCTAAGGGATTTTAGCTATTAAAGGATCTAAACATGGTATGTAGACTTAAGAGGGCTTTATATGGTGTCAAACAAACTCCTAGGGATTGGTATACAAGATTGGAAAAGTACTTACTCTAGCAGAGCTTCAAGAAAGGTATCAAAAATAACAATCTCTACATAAAAATTGAGGATGAAAGAATTCTAATAGTTATTGTATATGTTGATATAATATTTGGTAGGAATGATGAAATGTGTAAAATTTTTGCTAAAGAGATGTAGAAGGAATTTGAAATGTCTATGATAGGTGAGTTATCATTCTTTCGTGGACTCCAAATTTCATAATCAAATGATGGTATTTTTTTTATCTCTCAAGCAAAGTATGTCAAGGAGATGCTGAAGAAGTTTGGTATTGAAGATCGCAAACTATTGAATAATCCAATGGTAACAGGTTACCATTTCACTAAAGATGGTGAGTCACCTTAGGCTGATCAAACTCTGTATAGGTCTATGATTGGGGGCCTATTGTACTTAACAAATTATAAGCTTGACATTATGCAAGTTGACTGCTTGGTTGCAAGGTTTCAAGCTGATCCAAGAGAAACTCATGTGAAGGTTATCAAGAGGATTTTTAGATATTTGAAGAGCTCTCTAGATTATGGATTGTGGTATCAAAAAGGTGATTATTTTTACCTAAGTGCATATAATGATGTTGATTGGGTTGAAAGGGTTGATGATAGAAGCACCAATGGTGGAGCTTTATTTTTGGGAGATAGATTGGTCTCATGGTTTAGCAAGAAGTAGGATTTAGTGTCCTTATAAACAACAAAAGAAGAGTATATAGCTATAACATCCTACTACACTCAACTATTGTGGATGAAGCAAATATTGAAGGATATCAAGGTAATGTATGATGAGACCATTCCTATTCTATGAGACAATACAAGTGTCATCAATAATTCAAATAATCTAGTGATGTATTCTAGAACCAAGAATATATCTATCAAGTATCACTTTTTAAGAGAGAAGTTTAAAATCAAGAGGTAAAATTGGAATATGTACCTACAAAGGATCAAGTTGTTGGAATATTTACAAAGGAAATGTCTAAGGACACATTTGAATATCTCAGATAAAAGTTAGAGTTTTTTCCCCTCCTAATTAGATGCATAGATGGTGCATCTATGTAGAGGGAGCAATTCAATACATGTTTTTATTCCTAGATTGATGAGGGATACCTCTCAGGGGAGTAGGTAGAAAGAATCTGAGAAGGATGATAAGGTTTTTGCAAACAAGGGGAGCTTGTATTTTGTTGGAAAAATAGAGGAAGACCACTAGCCCTTTGACCTTGATATCAAAGGTGGAGAAATTGCATATCAGGTTAGTGTTTCCATCAATGTCAAAGTTGGAGATTGTTGCATGTGTTATCATTGATGCCAACATAGTGGTAGTGTGGAAGGTTGTGGAAGGTTGCATGTCATGATCAAAAGTGTTGTGAATTGTTGGACATAATGATGAACGTCATGAGCATGTTGTACACAAATGTGCTACATCTCTTGTTGCTCATGAATAGGTGAGTTTTTATATGAGGAAGTTGTGGCTTTTTCATATTGATTAATAGAGCTATAATTGTTGTTTATGGTGTTGTGAATATTGTATTCACTTTACCTTGAAGTAAAGCATTGCATAATATATGAAAGAAATTATGAAATGTTTTCATGTAGTCATTGGCTCAAGAAGTTGTACTAAAGAAGCTCAAGAGAATGTTTCACATTCCTTCGTATTTGAAGATATTGCCTTTCCATTTGGAAGTTGGAAAAATATAGGTGTGAAGTATGTATGCTCATAATTTCAAAGCATATAAGTTAGCTCAGAAGTTTCTAGAGCTAGAAATGTGAAGTATGTGGGTGGGTGCAAAAAGATGGGGGGCCAAATTGTGGCCAAAATTTCAAAAATAATTTGAAAGGCTATAACGTGAGTGCGTTATAATGTGCTCACATTATGGCTTGGTCTGACTGAGCCAAAGGCTCAGTCACATCGAGCCTATAATGTGCTTGTGTTATAACATGAGCACATTATAGTTTATTAAAACAAAAAAAAAGAAAATGACATCATTTCATTTTCACTATTTTTTGTTGTCTGAGGCCAAGAAACCCTACATTTGCACACTCACATTTTGGAAGGAGCTGAATTTCTAATTTCTTCATCAAATTGTTGCAATTTCATCACCAGGATGTCACCACGTCATAGGGAGGTCAAACAAGTAAGCATTTTTTATTTTTCTTTTGTGAATTTGTTGTTAAATAGGTAATTTTAGGTTGTTTTTGATATTCATCTTTAACTTGTAGGAGATGTTAATGAACTTGAAAAACCTCCTCAAAATCCTAAACAACCACAACAATAAGCACACAAACAAAATCCTCAACAACCACAACAAAAAAATCCTCCACCAATTCCTCAACATCCTCTTGGTACTCAACAAAATTTAATGGGGGTAATTGAAAACAATAAAAAAATAGATTGAGGATTTAATCACGAGGTTGAATGATCCTGTAAGTTCAACCATGGAAAGAAGAACACTTGTGAGTTCACTTCAAGAAACGTTAAAACATGTAGATGCAATCAACCAAAATTTAGGTGGTTGGGCAGATAGGAGGCAAGCGTGGAGAATTTTTATGCAGATTAATTATCATATAAAGAAGTAAAATATGAAAAAATTACAAAATATAATTTGTGCTGACTATTCACTAACCCATGCACTAATCAAAATCTTGACCTTAATTCCAAGAGGTTTCCTATCCATTGGTGCTACCACCAAGGGATCAGGAACAATTTTTGGGATAGGTGGTACATAGTTTTTGATTATCCACCATGCAACAATTATGAAGTCCCCTAATATTTCTTGAGGAAACTCTACTATGAGTTTATCGTCAACAAAATCCCCAACTATTTTGATATGAGGGACTTTCAGGGGAGAGGTGAAGGGTTAGCACATGATAGACCTGGTGCAGGATAGGATTCTGAGCGGAAAGGGAGACAAGCTCTCACTAGGTCGACTTGTGAGAAGGTCGATATCCCTTCCCTCATGAAGGAGAGTGCTGAGGTTGACACTTTGCAGTCTATCAGCTCTTTGACCTAGATTATCATCTAGCATGCCAATCCTGTAGTATAGTGCCATCCATGGGAGACTTCGAGGGGTAGGCTTCCACCCCATTCTTGTTAGGTTTGTGGGTTGGCTTGTACATATGACCCCACAAACACTCAGGAGGCTGGTGTGCAGGATACATCTATAGCTATGGACTTGGTGATGGAAGATGACATTTTGAATGAGGCTTTGGGAATCGATACTCAAGTAAATGTTAGAATGTTCATTGAATTTAATTTATTAAATTTCATTTTTTAAATGAAAGATTAACTAATTTAGTTTAATGATTGTAATAAACTTTTAGGGTCACAATGTTGATATTGGATACACCAGCCCTCCACCTATTTATTACTCCACTACATCTACTGTTGAGGTATGTAACTAGTAAACAATTATAAATATTGCATAATTTGAATAACATTGTTATATGAATTTTATTCTAATATCTAATTTTGGATGTTGAATAGGCTAATATTGGAGGTTTTGTGGGAACATCTCCTAGTGCCAATGGAGTTGTATAGACCTTCATGCAAGTAATAGAATAAATAGTTTAACTAATTAATTGTACTTAATATATTTGTGTAGTTTATATTCATATTGTTGATTACATTGCATTGCACATTTTTCAAACTCAAAGCATTACTTCACATCACATAACTAATAACTAGATGTTGATAGATGACAAAATTTCATTTACAATATAGTTGTTTAGAAATTTAACATAAGCAATGATGCAATTACTCCACAAAGCATAATTAATAACTAGGAGCAACTGCCAATTACATTAGCTTTTCATGGCATTCCATGAGGCCACTTTTTATTGAGGCATTTTTTCAAACAATTCACTGCCTTGTCTATGATATGGATGCTTGGAAAAAATCTATGAAAGAATAATAGTAAGCAATAGCATAG
>VDFB02125528.1:0-32724 GCA_007258455.2 Sequoia sempervirens | reverse complement strand
ATTTATTGTGTCAACTATTTCCTCATGGTCAAATTGACACACCTTCCAAAAGGATTTGTTCAAGGTTCTACCCCCATATTTGATGAAATGAACATTGGATGCCACGACAAGGTTCGAGTGAAGAATCTTCCAATGCATGTCAAAGTCCTGAAACAACAAAACATTAACACTCTTATGTGGGTACCTTCTAAGAAATGTTCCTATAATAACCACTGAGCCTGTAGGGTATTTGATTTTTTCTCCATCTATAACTGGGGACTCCAATTTATTTTTGGCCTCAACACAACGACACAAGTAATAATTTTTTCCTTCTTCATTGTCTTCATCTACAATAACTACATAAAGAAGCCCTACATTGATATGTGTAAAAAATGAGATGAAATTAGTCAACATTACAAATACACTGCAAAGTAAGATAACAATAGAAATTTCAAAAACTATGCAAGTAGATATATTACCTAGTTGAACTAGATCTGATATGTGGTTAAAGTCAACTGATGATTCCATTTGCATTAGTTCCAATGTTGTCGGAGGGGGATACATGTGAAGTGGGATAAGATAACTTAACCATCATTCAGCAACCCACTCCTTTGACTCGTACTCATCCCAGACTTGCATTGTACATGATGAACAAAAGCATGCAATATTTTGCATATGGATACTCCACAAACCTGCATTTGAGGTAAGGAAAGAGTGTATCTCACTTGATCCTATCAGTGTACAACAATCCTCATATGGTCATGCAATGTTAGTATCATCTATCAACCAAAAAAATCTACGAATTGAAGACTTACCTTCATTACCTAGACCCATCAAAGCATTACACCACTCAAAGATTGATTTTGCATCTATCAACTTTGCATTGTATTTATACTTTAACTCTTCTCATGCTAATGCTCTTTTGACACATGCTCAGGTGCACCATCATGTTCCCGCTTTCCATGGTGGACCTCACAAAAGTTCCACATATGTTGAACACTTGTAATGACATGCATCTTGCTCAACCAATAGAACATTCACGAGTTCTTGTTCAAGCTGTGTTGCATAGTTATATGGCCATATTTTATGCTAACTGTATGCTATGCCTCTCTAAGCTAGATCACTATAGAACAACTAGAAGCAACCTTTCACAAACTCTGGAGAATGTGTGTGATCATTACTAATATAAAAGTGGTACTCCCTCAATACCTTCCTTTGGTCCTCTGTACTATCAGCTGCATAGATGAATACTATGTGTACAAATATAGAAACCTATGTGGAGTTGTAATATTGTGACTGCACCTCACATTGTGGCTATAGAGTGTAGTTCTTTGCAAATTTGACCATTGAAACTATGCTACCAACTGGAAAGGTGTCCTTGCATAACTTGAATTGCAAATCCAACCATCGAGCTCTATGGTAATGCCTTGCATACTCATACACTATACTATCACGAAATGTAGACATGAACTGATACAATGACATCTTCTAAATAGCCAAATCATAGGTCTTTTACTTGATTACCATCTTTTGTATTGTATGCCACTATTTTATAATTGTTGAACTGTATTAGTTGCTTTCCAACCTCATGTGTGCTTTCAATATGTTGACATATTGGCATATGTTGCAAGCCACCAAAACACTAACATGAACCATCCAAGCATATTTTCTTATAGAATATTTGGCCATACTCTCTTTCACATAATTTTTTTGATAAGAACTCTCTTGAAGATGTTGGAGGGGTATGTATGCCACAATCCTGCAAAACATTGTTAGTATGCAAATCTAAACATATAGAATGATAAACATCATAATGGTTAGAAAATTCAATATGTAATCTACAACAAAAAGTAGTGCATGTGTGAATTATATTGACATAAAAATGTTTAAGCATTTCAAAATATCTTTGAAAATTTTGAATTTGAGGATAATCATCTTGAAATTTATGAAAAAACTATGTTTGAGTCATATCCAAAAAATGATTTGGATGTGGCTCAAGGTTTCAACTTCCTATTCTCCTTATTACCACATCCCTTGATTCGGAGATGGCCCTATGCTATTCTTGCAATAGTCTTCAATTAGTGATCTCAATGCTTCAATAATTGGTTTATCTTTTCGTGGGAGTCTCCCCGAGAATGCCCATAATTCAGTTGAATCTATGTCCTCAATTATTTGATGCCTTTGAAAAGCTCTTGATTTTTTTTTATATTAATTCTCAATTTTTGGCACATCTTTCTAATGTTACAAAATCTCCTTGTTTTATTACTTACCAAAGTTGATGTGATGACACGTTGGGTGACATTACTAAATTTTGATCATGAGGTCTTACCCACACTCTCATAAGCATCCATTAGATTCTTTTCAATAGTATTTTCACTTGAAGCATTCGATGTTATTAACCCAAGAATATTCATGATGTTTCTATACTTTATACCTCACATCATTTCAAAAAATAGTTGACATCTTGCGGTCTCATTTAACCTTTCAAAGAACAATCTCTAAATCTTATTAGCATATCTTCTACAAGTGTGTTGTGGAATCTTACCTTCCATTGGCTACAAAATATTCTCATCAATATTCATAATTTTTTTTGGCTTTCTATGCAAAATTCTAGGTGGTATTCTCCTAGGTACATACATATCAACATTAGGAATTTCATCAATATTTAAGTGGGATGGGCTAGATTGTGTACCTTCGATCGAGGGTGGAATGGATGAAATACCTTGAGGTTGACATGGGGATGATGGCGTACCTCCTTCCTCAAATTTGAGTGATGATTTACTCTCATCTTGAGATGCGGTGGATAGTGTCCCTCCATATTCACTTGTGGTAGATGGTGTCCCTCTGTATTCACTTGTTATAGAGGGTGTGTCTCCAACTATGGTATTCAAATCTATCTTAGCATGATGTTTTTGCATTCATTCCTTTTATGCTGCCAATGCATTTTCTCTTTTTGATGGTTGAGGTTCCTCTTCAATTGGCATGTCTTCATCAATCGTATCCAATTTCTTCTTCTAAAAATGTTCCCCCAGCCATTCCTTTTTCTTTGCTTTACTAGTTTCATACTCTTCTTGTGTTGGTTTATTCCTTGTTCATTTCCTCAACATGGTAGATAATTTTACATGTAGCATGATAAAGACACAATATTAGTTCCTAAAAGATGAATCCATACAAATAAATGAAATATATGTCATTCAAGGCTTCATACAAAATACTTACAATAATCTTGTAGAAGAGTATTTCTAGCATAGACAAAGGTCAAATGAATTTTTGGATGGAATTCCTTAAAGAAATGTGGTCTTGTGGCATGCCATGATTGCAAGATAGGCTAAAAATGGAAGCATGGATAGGGAATGTGAATTGTTTGACATTAATGTTTTGGTAGACATGTATGAAAAATGTGGTACCTTTGACAAGCTAGTGATACATCACCGTGAGACCACATTTCTATGAGGCATTTTTCTAGCAGCCCCCTACCTTGTCAACCCTACTGCATTGACAAGCTAGTGAGCCAATGCAGTAGTGTTGAAAAGGTAGGGGGCTATAAGAAAAAAATCCTCATAGAAATGTGGTTTCATGGTGATATACCACATTGACAAGCTAGTGAGCTCACTAGCTTGTCAATGCGGTAGGGATGACATGGTAGGGTGCTGTTAGAAAAAAATGCCTCATAAAAATTTGATAGGGTTGAAATTTTTTCTAATAGCCCCCTACCAGCCTATGGAATTTTTTCTAACAACCCCCTACCTTTTCAACCCTACCACATTGAAAAGCTAGTGAGCTCACTAGCTTGTCAATGCTCACATAAATTTTTGGATCCAATGCTTCAAACAAATGTGGTCTTTGGCATGCCATGATTGCAAGATAGGCTCAAAATGGAAGCATGGACAAGGCAAGCAAATTTTTTGACATTAATTTTTTGGTAGACATGTATGCAAAATGTGGTACCTTTTGACAAGCTAGTGAGCTCACTAGCTTGTCAATGCAGTAGGGTTGACAAGGTAGGGGGCTGTTAGAAAAAAATGCCTAATAGAAATATGGTCTCATGATGATGAGATTACTAGCTTGTCATTGTGGTAGGGTTGACAAGGTAGGGGGTTGTTAGAAAAAAAATTCCTCATAGAAATGTGGTCTCATGGTGATGCTTTCAACCTTATCGTATTGACAAGTTAGTGAGCTCATTAGCATGTCAATGCTCACATGAAATTTTGTATCTGATTCCTTAAAGAAATGTGGCCTTGTGGCATTCCATGATTGAAAGATAGGATCAAAATGAAAGCATGGATAAGGAATGTGAATTATTTGACATTAATGTTTTGGTAGACATGTATGCAAACTGTGGTACCTTTGACAAGCTAGTGAGCTCACTAGCTTGTCAATAGTCACATGAATTTTTGGATCTAATTACTTAAAGAAATGCGGTCTTGTGGCATGCCATGATTGAAAGATAAGCTGCACCTTTCCCCATGTTGCTAGCTTAGCCTTGAGTAGAGAGTCTTGAAAAAGTGGAGAGAAGGGTTACAATCCCTTGTAGGTAGACTAATCAAGGAAACATTAAAAATATATCACAACATTAGCGACGAGGTAAGTTTAGTGATGAGGTAAGTTTAGAAAAAAATATGAAAACCAAAATAGATTCAAATATCTATCAATGTGGGAGGAGTATATTCCAATTTTGTAGAGACACATATGGAAAATTTGGTAGCATAGATAAGGAAATCAACTATTTGAAAAAAAGCACATCACCATGAGACCCCATTTCTTTGAGGCATTTCTTCAAACAACTGATTACCTTGTCTATGATTTTTGATAAAATACTTTGGTAGAAATGTATGGAAAATTTGGTAGCATAGATAAGGCAATCAGCTGCTTGGTAGAACTTTTTGACAAAATACCTCAATGAGATATGTCTTCGTGGACTAGAATGATTGCAGGATATGCACAAAATGGATTTGTTGAAAAGGCTTTAGAAAATTTCAAGAATATGCAATTTCTAGGTGTAAAACCAAATTCCACTACATTTTCCATCATCCCCCATGCCTATACCAAAATGAAAGCTTTGGAAAGGGGTATGCACATCCATAGAAAAGGATTGAGAAATGATGTATTATTTTAAATACTTATAACTTTTATCATATATATGTGTATACAAAATGTGGAAGGATACACAAAGTAGGTCAATTGTTTAAAAAAATGTCTCAAAGAGATGTGGTCTAAAAATGTAATTGGAAAGTGCAAAGAATTGTGTAGTTTAAAATGTGCATTGACAAGCTAAGGTTATAATGGAAAATAATCAATGATGAACATGGAATATGCAAAATAAAAAATCAAAGCAAGCCAAAATAGAATGAAAGAAAATATAAAGAAAATGTGTAAAGACTTCCAATACCTAAGAAATTGAGATTCAAATGGAGTTCTACCCAATTATGTAGCCTTTGATTCTTCTCAAGCATCAAACTCCTCAACAATTTGAGTTTTTCAAAAGCTTGTTTCCTTTTCAATGTTCAATTGTACATCACTCTTGAATGGAATTGAGACTTGAATTGATATATATCAAAATCGATGTGAAATATCTACTATTTCATGCAAAGGTGGTGGAAAGATCATAAAAAGGTGGTATAATATGAAAAAATTGCATGCAAACTTCACAAAAGCATCAAAAAGATTCTTTTTGTCAGAACATGCACATAACCAGGAGAATATGCAGAATGTGGGCCTAGAGATCATGGGTATATTGAGTTTTTTACTATTTTAAGAGCAAGAAAAAACATGCTTGCATTATAACATGAGCACATTATGTCTTTCTAAACAAACAACTACATCTCAACTTCTTCAAAATGTGCTCATGTTATGAGAAATTTAATTTTCTATAGGTTTCTTTTGTCTCTCTCTATCCTTAGCCATCCACCCCCCTTAGCCATCTAGGTCTCTCACTTATCCCTAAACCCTCAACCCTAGACACTATGCCTTAAACCCTAATCTCTCTCTCTCTCTCCCACTCCCTCTGTCTCCCTCTATCTCTCTCCTATACTCTCTCTCTCCCTCTCTCTCAGGTCTCTCTCTCCCAACCCCTCTCCCTTTCTCTCTCAAGTATCTCCCTCCTACCCCTTCTCCCTCTCTCAGGTCTCTCTCTCAATCACTCACTCTACTCACTCACTCACTCACTCACTCACTCACTCACCACTCACTCACTCACTCACTCACCACCACCTACCTATCTCTATCCCTCTCTCTCACAGGTCTCACTCTCTCTATCTCTCTCCCACTCACTCTCCCCTGACCTCTTATCACCCTATCTCTCCATCTCTTACTCCCTCCCTCTCTCTATCACCCCTCTCTATCCCTCTCCCACCTCTCTCCCTCTCTCTTAGGTCTCTCCCTCCCCCCTCCCCCCATCTCTCTCTCTCTCTCTCTATCTCTCTCCCTTTATCTCTCTCCCACTCCCTCTCTCTACCTACACAACTAGACAACTCTCTCTATCTCACTTCTCCCTCCATATTTCCCTCCCTCTCTACCATAATCCCTCAACCTTATACTCTATACCCTATACATTGGATCCTCGACCCTAATCCCTTAACTCTATACCTTCAACCCTCTACCCTCAACCTTAAACTAAGTCAACCCTAAACCTTTAAACCCTCTACCCTTAACCTAATACCCTCTACCCTCAACCCTATACCCTCCACTCTTATACCCTTAAACTCTCTACCCTCAACCCTTAAAACCTAAATCCTTAGACCCTCAACCCTATACCCTCAACTCTCAACCCTATAGGTAATCAATCCTATACCCTCAATTCTCAACCCTCTAACCTATACATTGGATCCACAACCCTCATCTCTCTCTCTCTCCTTCCCTCCTCTTCTCTCCTCCTCTATATCTAACTTCTCCCTCCATCTCTCCCTCCATCTCTACCCTAATCGCTCAACCCTATACCCTCAACCCTCAATCCATAAACCCTAAAATGTCAACCCTTAATCCCTTAACTCTAATCCCTCAACCCTCAACCTTCAACCTTAAACCCTAAACCCTTAAACCTTCTACCCTCTACCCTCGACCCAATACCCTCTACCCTCAACCCTATACCCTCAAACCTTAAACCCCTAAACCCAAGTAAACTCTCTACCCTAATCCCTCAACCTTCAATCCTTACTCCCTCAACTATTAAACCCTCTACCCTCTACCCTCTACCCTTGACCCTCTACCCTCAACCCTTAAACCCTAAACCCTAAACCCTCAACACCTATACCCTCTACCCTATACATTGGAACCTCAACCCTAATCCTTCATCCATGTACCCTCAAACCTCTACCCTCAACCTTAAACACTCAACCATAATCCCTCAACCCTATACCATCAACCCTTAAACCCTTAAACCAAAGTAAAATCTCTACCCTAATCCCTCAACCCTAATACCTCAAACCTTAAACCCTCAACCCTCTATCCTCTACTCTCAACCCTCAACCATTAAATCCTAAACCCTCAACCCCTATACCCTCTACCCTATACATTGGAACCTTAACCCTAATCCCTCAACCCTATACCATCTACCCTCTACCCTCTACCCACAACCTTAAACCCTCAACTCTTAAACCCTAAACCCTTAAACCCTCTACCTTCTACCCTCAACCCAATACCCTCTACCCTCAACCCTAATACCTCAACCCCTAAACCCTTTAACCCAAGTAAACTCTCTACCCTAATCCCTCAACCCTCAACCCTTAATCCCTTGACCCTTAAACCATCAACCCTATACCCTTGACCGTCAACCCTTAAATCATAAACCCTCAACCCCTATACCCTCTACCCTATACATTGAACCTAAACCTAATCCCTCAACCCTGAACCTCAACCTCTACCCTCAACCTTAAACCCTCAACCCTCAACCCTTAAACCCTAAACCCTTAAACCCTCTACCCTCTACCCTCAACTCAATACCCTCTACCTTCAACCATAATCCCTCAACCCTATACCCTCAACCCTTAAACCTTTAAACCCAAGTAAACTCTCTACCCTAATCTCTCAACCCTCAACCCTTAATCCCTCAACCCTAATCCCTCAACCCTTAAACCCTCTACCCTCCACCCTCTACCCTCTACCCTCTACCCTATACATTAAACCTTCAACCCTCAATTATCAACCCTCTACCCTTAATCCCTCAACCCTCAACCCTTAAACCATAAACCCTCAACCCCTGTACCCTCTACCCTATACATTGGACCCTCAACCCTAATCCTTCAACCGTATACCATCAAACCTATACCCTAAACCCTCTACGCTCAACCTTAAATCCTCAACCATAAACCATTAAACCCTAAACCCTTAAACCTTCTACCCTCTACCCTCAACCCTAATCCATCAAGCCTATACCATCCACCCAATACCCTAAACCATCAACCCTATAGGTACTCAACCCTATACCCTCAATTCTCAACCCTCTACCCTATACATTGGATCCTCAACCCTCATCTATTTTTGCCTCTCCCTCTTCTCTCTATATCTCTATCTCACTTATCCCTCCATCTCTCCCTCCATCCATCCCTTCCTCTCCACCCTAATCCTTCAACCATTAAACCCTTTGTAAGAGAGGGGGACCAGCCACATCAAGGCCCTAGGTCACAAAGAGCCAAGCGGGGAAGGCTACCCTAACTTACCTCACTCTAAAGGGATGTTTAGAATGAGGGACGAAAATGATGAGGACTATTAAATACTTCAATCACCCTTTAGACCCCAACTTTAGTTTTGGCTAGGTGAGCTCATTTTTTGGAGTTGGTACTATGCCTTAGATATCTCTCTATCTGAGGATGGCATCACAGTTCTAGGACATTAGCACGACATGCTGGTGTTTCCTAGGCGCACTGGCATCCATACAACTAGAAAATAGTGAACATAGTAAAACTACAAAAAAGACCTACTAACATCCTAGCTAGTTCAACCTAGATGGTAAAACAAAATGAGAAAGTATACAAAATAGATACTAAAATGATAAAGTAAATAGACAAGAACTAGGGTGACAAAGATAATCTCACAAAAGTACCTATTCGCTAGCTAGCTCCAAAAAAGCATGTTCTCTTGCACACACAAAAGAACAAAAAAATGTTGGTGTTGTATAGGGGCCTGTCTCAGTCAGACCCCTGTTTTGGTGTTTCCACCTCCATGGAAAACCAAATAGAAATGATCCAGAGAAATATATGATAAAGAAGTAAAGAAGGAAGGAATGAAAATAACACTACCAAATAGTAAAGATCTACTCAACCAAATAATAAAGGAGAGGAGTGAAAGGTTAACACCTCCACCAAGAGCTCACTAGCCAATGTAGGAGAAAAAAGGACTTGAACAATAACCAAAACCTCGACCGCGATGAAGGGAGGTTTCGTAAAACCTCAAGTCCACGCTGCAATTGATTGCTTCACACTTGCTTAACAAAGTTGATGGAGTGTTGTTGTTTCTATAATGGAGTGCTAAAGTGCTATTGAGAGTGGAGAATTCTAAGAGAATGAAGTTGAATGCTTAGAGGATGCAAAAAAATATGGATTGAATGAAGAATGGATGAATTTGAAGAAGAAGAGGGAAGAATATACTATTTTTTGGGGTTAGTTGGTAGAAGAGGGATGTTACAAATCATTCCTAATAGGAAGTGTAACTGCTCTGCCAACTTTAGATATAGGAATCTGTTAGGGATGTAAGCATGCCACATGGACATCTGCGCATTGTGCAGCATCCCCGAAAAATATTCTTCTACCAACACAATAGACAGATTCCAAGTGCAAGGAAGTCAACTAGATGATGTGGAATTTTCACTTTGGATTTGGTTTTCTAAGGTGAAGATGTAAGAAAGGGAAATTTGCTTAAGGGGTGAAAACTCACTCCTATACATTTTTTCTTGACTTTAGCGAGCACAAATACTGATGAGTACTTTAGTAAAGTATATCAAAGAGTGAATAGGGTTAGAGATGTATACCTAGATCATTGAGGGAGTAGACCGTAATTTGGTGAGCTTGAAAGTGTAGTGTAGGAAAAGGAGTCCATAGCCTCGTAGAACTATGAAGCTGTAGAATGAAAGTGCCTCACTGGGCTACAGACTTGCAAGGAAGGTGTCCTCCAAGATCTCTCACATGAATGAAACCTAAGGGAAAGAACCTTATAGACCTGGAAGGAAGGTGTCCTCAAAGATCTCTCACGTGAAGGAAACCAAGAAAATGTGCCTTACAAACTCATAGACCTACAAGGAAGGTGTCCTCCAAGATATCTCACATGAAGGAAACCCAAAAAAAGTGCCTTACAAACCCATAGACTTGCAAGGGAGTGAACCCCAAGATTTCTCACATGGAGGAAGCTTAGAAGAAGCACCTTATAGATGCGTAGACTTGCAAGGAAGGTGTCCTCCAAGATCTCTCACATGAAGAAAACTGAGAAAAGGCACCTTACAGACCTACATACCTGCAAGGGAGTGAACCTCAAGATCTCTCACATGGAGGAAGCTTAGAATAAGTTTCTTACAGACCCATAGATCTGGAGGGAGGTATCCCACAAGATATTTCACATGGAGAAAACCTAGAAAAAGGGGATTCTGTAGAGGTACAAAGCAGCTTCACAGGCACACCTGCAAAGTGACATGTTTACCCTCACATAGAACATGTTCGAAAGAAACTGCATAGGAAAGTAAGTGGAAAGTCACATAGACTGTCGTAGATTGAAAAGATTTCAAAGGGCTCCCTTGGGAACCCAACGTGAAGAAGGGGGTCCAATCAACAAATGCGCTGTTTTAAAGTACAAAAGAGATCTTCTTTCTCAAATCGATTCATCATCAAGGAATCCTTTCGAAAGATGTTCAATTCATCAAGGAATTCAAAAGGAAGAAAATTCCCCTTTGTGAGGGGAACATCAAAGTTTCTCCCTCTTTGAAGGAAAGGTCTCAAGTTGTTTCTTTGCAAACCCATGATGAAGGAAACATGTTCTGTTAGGTTTTCAAGTCAAGAATGGGATTCTTTGAAAAAGTTTATGAATATTCTTGAGAAAAGATTCAATTGGAAATAAATACATTTTCCAAAAATAAAAGTGATGGCATTGTCACACATGAAAGGGACAACTCAAGCAAAGAAGAGAGAAAGATAAGAAAAAAGCAATAAAGAAATGAATACCAACAAAGGGCACAGGGGTGATTTGATATTTCAGGGTCATAATTGCTCATAAATATATAGATAAGTATAATAATAGTAGTATATAAATGAACTATTATCAAACCCCTACTATATTAGACCATGTGAAGAATGCATGAGAAGACAAAATAAAAAAATAAAAAATTGGTTCAACATGGAAGGAAAGCCTAAATGCCCCCAACACTTTGCATCATCCCCAATTTTTTGAAAATCAATCACAAACATGGAAGAATGATGAGACAAATAGAAGAAGGTTTATGACAAAAAAACCACTCCTATATCCAAGCACCAATAGGGGTTATGAGGTTCATATAGGAACACATAAAATGATCATGGGGGAACACATCACAACACACACACACACATCTAATCTAAAGATAAAGAAGAGGCCTTCCCCTAATACATATAGACTAGGAGGTCATCTGCTTCCCACTCCAGATCATCATAAGGGGAAGGAGGACAAGCCTATAGTGGTGGGATGTTAAGAGGAGGATCTTTTGACCCTCTTGCAACAAGGGCTAAGGAAGAAGGCCCTACAGGGTCTTCGTCACTCAACTCTTGTGGAGCTATGGTCAATGATTTCACAAAGATTGCTGACATGGCTAGAACTTCATCTAGAGTTAAACATGCACTTCACTAGAGTTCCATGTTATACCTCAACAGATGGGGAAGGCTATGCCTGAGATTCACCGCTAGGCTCACCTAGTGACTTGGGAGCAGTGACAAACTCAAGGGAAGCCAGGACTGGTTTTGTTACTTTAATAGAACAAGTTAGTACAGGACCACCTTTCAAAGAAGGTAGGCTTCTCTTACATCCTCTATTGCTGGAAGGACCACCCTCCACCTTCTGCTTTGTCAGGAGATGTGAAATCCCCATAGACGAGGCAAGAGGTGCGAAGGAAGAGGAGGAAGAGAAAACCGCAATAGATACAACCGAAGTGTTCGGCATATCTACGGGTTTTGGGAAAGGAGGGACATTTGGAAGGGACATCAATAAGGGCAGCTCTGTATAACTGAAAATATGTTATACTTCTGTGAATCCTTACATGCAAGGATACTCAATAGTGAGTCCTTGCAAATCAATTCACAACTCTCTATCCGAGAAGAGAAGAGATTGATATTGTGGCCCTCAGATTAACCCTGTTACCCCTGCAAATACAATCTCGGAATGAGAGATTCAAATAGGAGAAGCAAGAATGCTAATCTCCATGAATCCTGTTCTTGCAATGCAACAATGAAAACTAATCTAAATGGACGTAAATGCAATAAACCAAACTAATTTATTGAAATAAAAAATTAATTTACATGCAATGCCATAAATAAATTATTTTGCAAATTAATCTATTATGAAGATTAAGCTAAAATATAATACTAAACTATATGCTCTAAAACTAAGATGCTTATATAATCAAACTAATGTAATCTCAAATGATAAAATTCAAATTTGTAGCATAGGTTTGATGTAAAAATTCGTGATTCTTGAAATGAGAATGAGAGGGCTCATTTTATAGGCAAAAGTGGAATTGAAGGCAAATTCAGAAGCAATGTGGGATAAATAGAAAAATAGAAACAAATCTTGATTGAAATTCTTTTTTTAGTTTATTTCCCTTTTAACTGATTTGTTTCCTTTTTTTCATCACAGGATATTCTTGAGAGATATTTCATTTATTTTATTTAATTTAAGATGATAATATCTCTTTTAATAAAATAAAATAAGATTATGTAATTTAGAAATGAATATTAATAAAATAAAATAAAATTATTTAATTAAAAATAGATTTAATTAAATAGCATCATTTTATTTGAGTAATATTACTAATTAAATAACATTATTTTATTTATTAAAAGGGATTTATTTCTTTTAATTAAATAAAATTAATGAAGCATTCAAACCTTAGGAAAAATTGAAACATTTGAAATAGCTATGAATTGATTAAGAAATTTGATTTCAAAAATGCGACAACCATTGATCTCGTGAAAGCGATGCTTATTAAATTAAATAAATGGGGCCCAAAGTCTAGGTGACCATTTTAGGCTGGCATGGCTACTGCCCCTCTTTGACTAATGTGAGGTCGAATTTGATCACATACCAGCACGGAGCCGCAAGGTGAGATCGGGATTGGGATCAAGAAAACAACCTCGTATGTGGGAGTACCTAATTCTGGATCAAGACCGACAAACATAAACAAAAGGCCTTTGAACATGAGGTCGATTGGGGATCACATCCAAAGTGAGAGATAAGAATCTCAAGCAAGGTTGCCCCAAGAGAAGCAAATGATAAATTGATAAAGCTGAATCAAGGATTGAAGTTTGATAGGTACTGCCCCCTCGTGATCGAAATCGAAATGAGATAGAGGAGAAATAATGAATTGAAAAATTTGATCAAATCAAACAAAAGATAGGGTTCTTGATGTAAGATGAAAAATATAAAAATCACAGAACCCAGGTAGATCAGCAAGAAAATTATGCCCTAAGGTTGAATTAGAAGAAAAGAAGTGGGGTGAAATCGAATGGAAGATAGAAGTTTGGAAGAAATGGAAAGAAATGGGAAGAAGGAAGAGAATATGCCTCAATAAAGAGGATGCATCAAAATCAATCAACTATTTAAGATGGGGAATTTCGATTGAGATCATGAAAGAAGATAAGGAAATGAAGAACGTGATCATAGTTGATGAAAAATCCACAAGAAAGATGAAGGAAACCCTCTCAAACCCATAATACAGCCTAAAAGTGCAAATTAACATGAAGTCTAAATAATGCAAGCTAGATGAAAATGCAAAGGTGTACTTGCAATAGGGTAACATAGGTTTTTGTGTGTTCATCATTCATTAGAGAATGTAAGAGAACTTATTTTCATCATTGGGCCATTATTACCGGACATCGGACAATCACACAATCATCACTAGTCACAAATGCAACTATGAAGATATGAATGTGATTTATATTAGCTTGGAATGTGGAAAGATTCTAACATGAGCATCAAAGACATGAAGGTCAAGATGACTACAATGTTAGCTTACCCAATTTAATGTCGCAAAACCATGCTCGCATCAAGACATAAACGCCAGGATTACCATGAGAATGGTTGTGCAAAAACATTCAAGGATTATGCCATAAATCTCTTAAGTGTGTCAAGGAGACAACAAGAGACACTGAAGAGGTTCAAGACAACGCCCATAAGCAGAAAGCAAATAAAGTACCATTCCTGCCCAAGTCCTCTAAATGGCGCATCACTTGAGAGACTTATTAGACAAGGACACTCAACGAAAATCAATATCAGTCAGCACACAGAAAAGATCATGGCATATCTCAAGCATTAAGTGTTGCAATTAAAAAATTTTAAGTGTGTAAACTAATACTGAGTTCCGAGGATAAGGATCGAATGCTTGCAAGTAGGTAAGATCACATGACCGAACTGGATAAGACCAAACTGATAAGTGTTGAAAAACATAGTCAGTTGTAAGTGTCACGCTTAAGTTAGTGTTGAAAACACCGCTTCGCGAGTGTCCTAAAGACAAGCATACTCCAAAGAGACCAAAGCTGCTGCGGTGATGCCCCTAGACATAGAAAAGACAAAGGGCTAATTCCAAACCAAGGCAATAAGGACAAGGGCATGATGGAGAAGAGGTAAAGTGTCGAGGGATGCATGCTAAGAAATATAGGGATGCAAAGGCCTCAAGTAAGCGCTTTGTTTCAGTTTTCACCATAGGAAGATTTTTTATTTTTTTATTTTTTATTTTTTTGTATTTTGCTACCAGGGTGCTTTGTTTCAGTTTTCCGCAGAACACTTTTCTTTTTGTATTTTCGATTTTTTGTATTTTCAGCCATGTTTAGATTTTTGGATTTTTTTTGACAATATATCAATTTTTTTGTAATTTTTTTCGATTATCATATATCAATTTTTTTAGATGGAACTTTTCGGGGTCATAATTTATATACAAAGGATACTTCGCTTGAGCTGAGGGCATCAAGGATAGGAACTTCTTGAGGTCTGCAAAACATTGATAGGCTCAGGGAGCTGCTCCCCCTCTTCATTAGATAGTAGATAGGCACCTGTGCCAAAAGCTGCTATGATGATGTAGGGTCCAAGCCAATTAGGTTCGAATTTTCCCTTCTGTTCTCGGTTCTGTTGGTTCTTAGGATTCTCTCGCAGGACAAGATCTCCTACTTGGAATTCTCTAGGGCGAACCTTTTTGTTGAAGGCTTTGGACATCCTCTTTTGATAGACCCTCATATGGTCAAATGATGCTTTACGCTTCTCATCAAGAAGTTCCAATTCTTGCAATCTCATGGCGCGATAGTCTTCATCTGTAACTAGACCTTTGAGAGAGACTCGAAGTGATGGAATCTCAGCCTCTAAAGGTAAAACTGCTTCAGCGCCGTATGTGAGGGCAAAAGGAGTAGCCCCGGTTAGATGAATACTCATTCCTATAGGCCCATAGAATTTTGGATTGCTTGTAGAGTGCCAATCTCTACCATTCTTGTGATGATACGTGCAAAATCTTGAGAATGGTTTTGTTTGAGCTTTCTCTACGTTTGCACGACCATTCCTTGTGGGAATGAAATGGAGGAGGGACAATATTTGCTTTATCTTGAATCTTTGGCGAGTTCTTTAAAGGTCCTTGTTTTGGTGACCTCATTAGTGATGATGATCTCGGAATGGCACTCCATATCGATAGATGATATAGTTTAAAATAAATAAAAGACAACATCTTGCACGAGGCAATAGAAATTAAGAGCGACCTCTACCATTTTGTAGTAGTCGTGCTTGATGATAATGAACTTATGCCCACTGATGGTTGGGAGGATGAATCGCTTAACAAGATCAAAAGGCCCATGCAGCTGAAATGGCCCATTGACATATAGAAGAATTAGCTCCCTACACGGGCATGTATCAGTGTCCATGTTTTACGATATTTTTTTCACAAAGACTTAGCAAATGCTACTACATCTATCTACATCGTAGGCCAATAGTACCCTTCCCTAAGAAACCTTCTAGCCATGGAAATACCATTAGAATGTCCTCCACATATGCCCTCGTGGATGTCAACTAGTGCTTGATCGGATTCCTCCTTTTCTAAGCACCTAAGAAGTGTTCCATCTAGACCCCTCCTATACAAATCACCAGAGATGAGGGAATGGCGAGAGGCGTTGCGGATAAGGTTTCTTCTTTCAGATCAGTTAAATGTATCGAGGATGATGCCATCACGAAGATATGAGTAAATAGCACCATAGCGGGAGGATTCATGATTGACAAGGGTACAAATGACATGGCTTTCAGGTGAGTCAAATATGGGATATCGTAGCTCTTCCACCAGGAATTCATATCTGGACTCATGTTCCTCTAACTGAAGAAGTGAAGCAAAGGTGGCCATAGCATCAGCTGCTTTGTTCTCAGCCCTAGGGATTTGCTGAAAGGTGACAAAAGTAAAATACCGTCTCAATGAATCAACCATTTTTTTGTAAGGTACCAACTTGTCATCTTTTGTTTGGTATTGTTCATTGACTTGGTTGATGATCAGCTGAGAATCCCCATAGATATGTAGTTCTGTGATATTCCACTCTATGGCCATTTTTAGTCCATTTGTCAAAGCCTCATACTCAGCTATGTTGTTTGTGCATGGAAAGAGTAACTTGTAAGATTTAGGAATAGTATACCCATGAGGAGAAACAAACAACACACCAGCTCCAGAACCATTTTGCATGCATGAACCATCAAAGAATAGTTTCCAGGATCTTTCAGTCATGTACATAAGATGCTCATCTGGAAAGTTGACTTGAATGGGCATATTATCTTGAATAGGAAAATTAGCCAGTTGATCTGCAATAGCTTGGCCTTTGATTGCTTTGCGCTCAATATACTCTATGTCAAATTCAGAAAGAATCATCATCCATTTAGCAAGTCTACCCGTGAGAGCAGCTTTACCGAGCAAGTATTTGAGAGGATCAATTTTTGCTATGAGGTGTATGGTGTGCGCGAGCATATAGTGTCACAATTTTTGAGAAGCAAACACTACTGCGAGGCAAGCTTTTTCAATACTAGTATAATTAACCTCATAAGAAACAAGAGTGCGACTAATATAATATATGGCCCTTTCTTTCCCTTGTTCATCTAATTGAGCCAACAATGCCCCCAGTGAAGATTCAGTAGCTGAGACATATAAAATGAGAGGTTTTCCTAGAATGGGAGGCATTAAAATGGGAGGATTTGCCAAGTATTCTTTAATTTGATCCATGCTCTTTTGGCAATCCTCGTTCCAGACACATTGAACACCTTTATGCAAATTTTTGTTGAAAGGTTGTGCTCTATCTGCCAATTGTGAAATAAACCTCCTTATGGATTGAAGCCCTTGAAGACTCCTCATTTGGCTGACATTTTTGGTAGGTGGCATGTTTATAATGGCTTGAACCTTTTAGGGGTCCACTTCTATTCCTTTAGCTGAAATGATGAATCCCAATAATTTGCCAGAAGTAACACCAAATGCACACTTTTTTGGGTTTAATCTTAGTTGAAATTGTTCCATGCAATCTAGAATCACTTCTAAATTAGCCAAATGTGTTCCTCTTCTCTTAGACTTAGCCAGGGTGTCATCCACATAATCTTCCATATTCTTATGCATCATGTCATGGAAGATGGTTGTCATAGCTCTTTGGTAAGTAGCTCCTGCATTTTTCAATCCAAAGGGCATGACATTCCAACAATAAGTACCCCAGGCACATGTGAATGCGGTCTTTTCTTGATCCTCAGGAGCTATCTTGATCTGATTATACCTAGAAAAACCATCCATCAAAGAATAGATCTCATATCCCACTGTCATGTCCACTATCATGTCTATGTTAGGAAGTGGAAAATCATCCTTTGGGCATGCTCTATTAAGATCTCTAAAGTCTGTGTAGATTCGAATGGTTTTATCATGTTTAGACACAGGTACAATGTTGGAAATCTAGTCCCGTGACGCAGTCTATGGCTCTAATGAATCCACTGCACCAAGGAGCTTTTCTAGTTGAGCTTTCACTAAAAGGCTATATGAGGGTGCATTTTCTCAACTTCTGTTTGACTGGTTTCACATCTGGAGCTATGGACAAATGATGCATAATGAGATTAGTGTCCAACCCTGGCATATCTGAGTATGTCCATGCAAAGTTAATTTCCTTCTTTTGGAGGAACTTAGTATAAGCTTTCTTTTCTTGGTGATAAAGATTTGTAGGTGTACAATTTTTTGAACTTCCCTCATGCGCAGGTAGCATTACGTAGGTTCACGGCTTCAATGATGATCTATCACCGGAATAGCTTGGGGACCATCAGGGTACCTCATCATTAAGGTGCCTCAGTTTTTTCACCTTTGGACGTCTTTTATTTTTACTTTTTTGGTTGACTTACCCGCCACATAGTGGTTTTAAATACATCGAAACTCTTATTCTTTTTTTCTTTTCTTTTATCTTGTAGCTAAGGTACTTGATGTCGAGGTTACATCATCGCATTAGCCCGATTCAGCAGTGGAAGAGACTATAGGTTCAATGGCATTTAGATAGCAGGTGATCTCATAGTCATTGTGAAATGTCAAGAGTTGAGGCTCTTGGTACCGTTGAGACCAATCAATAAGGTTGGGGTGAACAAGGGGTAGGTTAATGACCGGTTCAAGATTAAGGATATAGGTGGCATCATCTCTGGTGACTGTAGAATTGGAATCTATCAAGTTTCCCTCTAAAGTGTCTAAATCAGAATTTATCCTAGCAAGCGAAGAATCGTCTACTAATGTGACATGTGGGTTCCAATCTTCTAATCTAACACATGACTCGTCAGTTACATCAGGTTGAGAACTATAAGCATGGACAACGTCCATATCCAAGTCAACTGTTGCATCTGAGAGTGAATCCCATTCAAACTCATGAGAGTCTATTTCTGAATTATTGTTGGAGCCTCGTGATGTAGAAGCCTCAAAATTTGGAAGAGGCTCCTCTCCTCTAGCAATTTGCTCAATCACAAAATTATCTGAATTATCACCATCCATTGCAGCTGGGATGGAGACACTATCCATAGTCAATCTTGCATTCATATAGTCACTATCTATTGCAAATGAGATAGGAGGACTATCAATTATTAAATCTCTTGAATCTTCCCAAAGGAGATTTGTTGAAGGTATCCAATCATCTGTTATGTCTTGTTGATTGGTCAAATCTGGTACATATTATATGTCATCTTTACTATCCCGCCTATCAGAAATGGGGACAGTGCATTTATTGTTGTTCATAAAGCCTAGGCCAACCGGTTTCTTAGACTTACATGCAAAAAGATCATGATTGAGCGGTTCGGCTCTAGCATCTAACCTATGACTAAGAGGGCCATATCCTGGATAACCCATCTTCTTGACAAAAGTATATCCTCTCCCATAGTACTTAGGAGAGGGGGAGAAATTTTCATTGTGCTGGTATTTCTCCTCTTTGTATATCCAATCTCGAACAGCTACTTCCTCTTTTTCATCTTGTATTGGTACTGAGGATTCAACAATCTTGTCAAATATTGTCATTGCTGAAGATGATGGTTTCATCTCTTGTGAAGGCTTTCCATATGTCCTAGGGGAATCAGGCATCTTTGCAAAAGAGTCAAGTTGATACCCCCCCATGCCAAGGTCTACTGACTTAAATTTGTTTTGACAGTCTGCTAAAGTTGTTTCATAATCCTCTGCTGCTCAGTTAAGAGGGACATGAACATTAGCTGAGATTGAGTTAATTGATAAGGTGTTATCCCCTGGTATGCAAATTTCTATTCCATTGTAGGGGAACTTAACACACTGGTGGTAGGTAGATGGCACTGCCTGCATATCATGAATCCATGGTCTACCCAGTAAAATGTTGTATGCAAGGGGTCCAGTATCAACAATTTGAAACAAGATATCTTTTTCAATTGGGCCAATCCTGACAGGAAGGATAGCTAACCCCTTAGAACTTCGTTCTGCCTCATCATAGGCCTTTATGGTGATCTTCTTTCTAGTGTCGATCACTTGCTCTGAATAGCCCAAATTTTTTAACAAATGAAAAGTACAGATATTTAACCCAGCACCCCCATCAATCAACACGCGCCTGACACGGGTTTTATGAATCATGACTTCAATGTGAAGGGAAAGATTATGTGGATGGCTTAGGGATTTGTCATCATCTTCAGAGAAAGAAAGGTAATGTGGGCTAGTAATGTGATTCACCATGCCTTGGAATTGGTCTATATCAATGTTGTTGGGGACATTTGCTATGCGCAAAGCATCCTCAAGGATCTGCTTATGTCTAGGGGACAACTCTAGAAGCTCTAAGATTGAGATATGTGCTGGAGTTTTCTGTAACTGATCTACAAGATTGTAGTTTGGTTTGAGAGTAGTGGAGGACTTTATAGTGACATTCTTGGATGCCACTTGCTTGGATTTGTTGGATGGACCTGATCTAGGCCCTCTGAGAATAATAGGGGCTTGACTCCTGGTAACAGCATTAAGGGCTTGGGAAGATAACCTAGAATGAGGACCTCTTAGCACCACAACAGGTTGGTTGTCGAAAATAGGGGGAGAGTCATAACCATGCGGGTCTTTACTCCTTATCATATTAACACTTGGCTCCACAACTTCAAGCATGTTTATCACATTTTCTGCTGTTGTATAGGTGCAGTTGATTGCAGCTTTGCCATTCTGTGATTTAGAGGTTTCCCCCTTGTCGTAATTAGGCAAAGGTTCCTTAAAAGCCTTATGATCAGCATTGGTATTTAGGCCATCAACTTGAAGCTTTCCACTTTCTATAAAATCTTGGACGATATGTTTTAATCTCCAACAGTTTTCAACAGTATGGCCAGGGCCATTATGAAATTTACAGAATGCCTTGTCATCCCACCAATGTGGCTTAGGATCCGGAATGTGAAATTTTGCAGGATCCTGAGGATGTGCCAAGTTGTTAGCAATGAGAGTTTTGAGAATATCCTCATATGAGTCACCCAATTTGGTAAATTGCCGCTTCGGGTTTTTGGGCCTCTCCTGATATCTTGGTTTACTTTCTTGTTGTGGAGGTGCATTAAGCTTCATTGCTTGCACAACCTTAGTCAAATTAAGAACACTTTGATCTCTTGATTGGGAAGAATCCACAACTCCATCATTGACAACTTGTTTGTTTTTGTTCCAATTGTTGTTCTTCCCTTTATCCCTATTGTTGTGTTGACCATTGTTGGTATTATTGTTATGTCTGGTCAAAATGCCTTGTTCTTTTAGAACATCCTCAATGCGGCATGCAGTTTCAATCATGGTATCAAAGGAAGTGAAGACTATCTTTTGATCTCATATCTCATTTCAGGCACCAAATTACTAACAAGTATGTCAATCTTTTCATCCTCATGGATCATCCTAGGATACCGAGAGCATTGTCTCCTCCACCTTTGCAAGAAGGTAACAAAGGGTTCCCCTTGATTTTGTTTCAAGTTGCATAGGTCCAACATAGTAACAGATCTTGGAAAATTATATGCGAATTGTTGAATGAATCTATGAACAAGTTCTCTAAAAGTCTTGACAGGAGGAGTGATATTGGTAAACCATTCCATTGCTTGTCCTTTAAGACTCCTAGGGAACAACCTCATCAAATAGGAGTCATCCTGATGGAATTCAAAGCTCATAGTATAGAACTGACGCACATGGTCATGTGGATCACCACTACCATCATATTTATCATATTGTGGGAATTCCACCCTCTTTGGAAAATCTTTCATACTCACACTCTTGTCGAATGGATTAGGACAAATTGAGTCTAGTGAGAATGAGCCCTTAGGTTGCATCATTTTCTCCATCATTTGCTTCATTTGGTGGATTTCTTCCTCTTGAGAGGGATTTTGCTTTTGTATTTTGTTGTCCACATCAAAATTATAAGGGACTCTAG
This sequence comes from Sequoia sempervirens, assembly GCA_007258455.2. Taxonomy (NCBI): domain Eukaryota; kingdom Viridiplantae; phylum Streptophyta; class Pinopsida; order Cupressales; family Cupressaceae; genus Sequoia; species Sequoia sempervirens. The sequence goes on along the minus strand of VDFB02125528.1, from coordinate 10,687 downwards.
CACCCTTGTTGATTAGACTTTCCAAGAATTTATCTTTGTTTTGTTCCAAATACCTCTCCACATACTGTTGGAAGATAGGCTCTTGTTGTATTCGCATGAAGTCTTGAGTATCAAAATCATAATGTGAGCTACCACCTCCATGTTGGGAACCAGGATGTACATGTTGGGAGTGTGGTCTTGAATTTCTAGGAGGAGTTTGCCTCCTATAGTGAGCATACTGAGAGGCCCTTCTTCCTCTAGGACTAGGAGATCTAGAAGGGGTGCTTGACTGCCTTCTACTTCTTGGTGTTCTGGAAAGGGTGGAGGGAGGAGAATTATGTCCACTGTTAGCACCCCTTGTATTGTATTGTTTGTTTAATTGGTGGGCTAACTGCCTATCTTGCTCCTCTTGAGCGAGTTTCCTTTGTACCTCCAATAAAGCTTGGCTCTCTTCCTCAAGTTGTCTAAACTTTTCTTGCTTTGCAGCTTGTTCATCTAGAAAGGATTTCTTTTCGCGTTCAATTCTTCTAAGCCTATCACTTGTGAACCTTGAGGTATGTTGAAGTGGTGAGCTTGGTCTAGACTATTTGAACAAGTCATTGGTATACGTTGTATTGACATGAGCATCGCGAGGTTCATTGTCTTGGCCTTCGTGTTGTGACCATTGTTCTTGGTGAGCTCGTCTCTTATACCTTTCACCCCGTTGATGGGCATCCAAATATCTTGTATTAATGAGGGGTGAACCAGGTTGATCATCAAGGAGAAGAATTTCCAACATCATGTTGTTTTGTTGTTCATAGATATCATCATCAAGATTTTGATCCATGGCTTCCTCTCCTCACGAGTGACAGCATAACCTACATCCACATTCGAAAGTGGGAAGGTGCCGAGGGGCATCAAGTCACTAAAATGGCTCTCTTTTTGGGTCAAAATAGGTTTCGTGACCGGTTCTAGGTGAATCTGGGTCAAATATTGGTTCCTTTTTCCTTTCTTTGACGATTCTCAATCGGGTAGTTGGTTAAAGACTATCTCAGGGTCAGCTTTGCCTACTTGATATCTTGTTGTGACTGACATGAAAGGGAGAGTTCAAGTAAACAGATAATTCTAAGAAACGTCAATACCAGACTAGGATAGTAAAAATTTTCTCTTGTCCGAGAGAGATGGTGAAATAGAACTGTTGCAAATAGGTGCAAACCAACACTGCCTCAGAGGTGCTCAATTCTTGGGTGAATACCCTAGCACATATGGATCAGGAGGATGACTTACACAAAGTGTACTGAGTTTGAATTGTATGAAAATGGGTGGACAAGGAGACTACTAGCACTCTCCAAGTGTGTTATCAAAGAGTCTAAAAATTTATCTATTTGACAGGAACAATTCCTAATTTGCCAATCTCAAGCAAAATTGCTTATGAGATCAAGGATCACTAATTCAAAAGGTCAAGGACACATAAACCCTAAATACAGAACAGGTCTCTAAAACTGGGACAAGTCACTTAATCAAAGAACTCAGTATTTCAGTTTGTTGTTTGTTTGCAAAGATTAAGCAAGTATATCCACAGATTTTGATCAAGCACATAGGTTTCAATCAGACAAGTTGTGATACAAAAAGTAGTCAATAACAGATCTATCAAGGACAAAGAAATTTGATAGTATCGGGGGAGTCTTGTTTGAAGATGTTTGGACAATGTTTAAGACTCAAAAAAAACACATAGCTATCCCTACCAAAGAAAATGGTGAGAAGTCAAAACCTTTGCCCCATTGCTTATGCGCATACGTGCACCTCACACAGCCGTGTCACCCCCTAGAGGGCGCCCGTGTTTTTGGTGTTTCCAAGGACTCAACAGTGTACGTTCAAAGGTTACCCTTGTAGCAGGGGCCAGTGTCGCAACCGCCACCAAACGTCCAGGTGTATGCCTATGATGGGAATCTGTGTATGATCAACATACGAAGAGATTCTTCCCCCTCCTTGCGCAAAGATTATGCCTCCTTTCGGAGGTGAACCGGGTAGGCAACTAACTAAGAGGTTTTTACTTGGCTTCCGTTCACAATAACCTTCGGTGCCTCTGATACAGAGCTTGGGCCTCGCAGCCACACCAACACCTGAAAATCACACACCCCCGCAAGCAGGGCTCGGAGCGGCGCCGCTCAGTGCAATAAACAGAGCTTTTCCATGATGATCGTCCAAGTCATGGAAAAGAAGTTACTATGGTCTTGGAGTCTTTAGACTCAACAAGACGTTCTTTATTATAGTGAGGTGGAATCACCGGCGATAGGTGTGTACTCACTTGGGTCGTTCCCGGAGGTTCAACTTCCGGCAGGCCCTCTAAAGGTGACACTGGACATGGCTCGGATTCGGGTTTCTGATTTTCTGATTCTCCCAAAAGGAGAAGAGCATACTTCTCTAGCCCATCTCTTTACCCAAACACGCTAAACAACCTTAATCACCGAGCTAGTTTCACTTCACCAAATCCACACGCTTTTGGGTTTTTGATTCTCTCAATGAGAGAAGAGCATAATCCCCTGACGAGTGAAAGTGTTAAAGATTCACTACCTTGCTCCGCTCCCTAAGAGTTCGTCATATTAGTAAGATCATCAGGAGCCTGGATTTGTCCATGGTCATCACCTCCATGTAACAAAGAGCCAAATTCCCTACTCACTATCGAAACTCCTAAGAATTTTAATGAAGCCCTAATTAGACTATGTGAATTGAAAAACAAGAAAACAAACACAATTTTTTTTTTTTTTAAATAAAATCTTTGACAAGCGTAAGTGTTTGTTTTCAAGTCTTTGTCATGCGTCCTGCAATCAAACCGTTAGTGTGTTTCAAGTTCTCTGACTGGCGTCCTGCAGAAACTGTTATGCTGTGAAAAAAGAATTGAGAAGAACCAGAATTAAAAAGTCTAATTTAATCTAGTCAAAATTAAATCTAAGAAGAATTAGTTAACAAAACTAAAATTAAACTAAATTAATCTAATACTAAACTAAAAATTTAAAACAAAACTAATCTAAATTAATAAAATTAAAAAATCTAATCTAAATTTAAAAAAAAATCTAATCTAAATTAATAATTCTAATTTAAATTAATAAAGTTAAAAAATCTAAAGTAAAAAAATCTAATTTAAATTAACAAAGTTAAAGAATCTACTTTAAATTAACAAAGTTTAAAAAAATCTAATTTGAATTTTAGAAACTAAAAAAATCTAAATTAAAGACTAAACCAAACTAACTAAAAACTAAACTAAATTAAGATTAAAAACTAAATTAGAATTAAAAACTAAACTAAATTAAAAACTAAAAATTAAAAACTAAATTAAAAAAAATCTTCAAATTTGATTTCTGAAAAAATCTGTTTATAATAAGTAGACAAAAACAGAAACCCGGAAATTTTTTGAAGCAAAAAATAAAACCCAGAAATCGTTTTTCGATCCAGCAAGTAGAAGATGAAATTTTTTTTTTTTTAAATCTTTAGCCAGCTAAAAAAATGGCGCGCGACGGTTTTTGTGCAGCGATTTTCTTCAGATCTGTGAAAGAAATCAAAAAACTAAAAAATACCCAGATCAGATTTCGACCCTGGCTACAAAACCCAGAAATCGTTTTTCCTGCAACTGAGTGGAAGCTGGATTTATGAAGCAAAACTAAAAACTAAATTAAAAACTAAATTAAAAACTAAACTAAATTAAAAATTAAAAATTAAACACGGTGGGCGCTAAAATGTATAACTGAAAATATGTTATACTTCTGTGAATCCTTGCATGCACGGATACTCAATAATGAGTCCTTGCAAATCGATTCACAGCTCTCTATCCGAGAAGAGCAGGGATTGATATTGTGGCCCTCAAATTAACCCTGTTACCCCTGCAAATACAATCTCGGAACGAGAGATTCAAAGAGGAAAAGCAAGAATGCCAATCTCCATGAATCCTGTTCTTGCAATGCAACAATGAAAACTAATCTAAATGGCTGTAAAATGCAATAAACTAAACTAATTTATTGAAATGAAAATTAATCTATATGCAATGCCATAAATGAATTATTTTGCAAATTAATCTACTATGAAGATTAAGCTACAATGTAATATTAAACTATATGCTCTAAAAATAAGATGCTTATATAATCAAACTAATGTAATCTCAAATGATAAAATTCAAATTTGTAGAATAAGTCTGATGTAAAAATTCGTTATTCTCTCTTTTTTTTGAAATGAGAATGAGAGGGCTCATTTTATAGGCAAAAGTGGAATTGAAGGCAAATTCAGAAGCAATGTGGGATAAATAGAAAAATAGAAACAAATCTTGATTGGAATTCTTTTTTTAGTTTATTTCCCTTTTAACTGATTTGTTTCCCTTTTTTCATCACAGGATATTCTTGAGAGGATATTTCATTTATTTTATTTTATTTAAGATGATAATATCTCTTTTAATAAAATAAAATAAGATTATGTAATTTAGAAATGAATATTAATAAAATAAAATAAAATTATTTAATTAAAAATAGATTTAATTAAATAGCATCATTTTATTTAAGCAATATTAACTTCAATTAAATAACATTATTTTATTTATTAAAAGGGTTTATTTCTTTTGATTAAATAAAATTAATGAAGCATTCAAACCTTAGGGAAAATTGAAACATTTGAAATAGTTATGAATTGATTAAGAAATTTGATTTGAAAATGTGACAATCATTGATTCAGAAAGTTGATGTTGACAAATTAAATAAATGGGGCCCAAAGTCTAGGTGACCATTTTAGGTTGCATACAAGGTTAAGGCCGAAGAAGCTAAAATAGATATAGAAGGAGTCATCAACCTCAAGACCAATACCATTCCTCGGGCTATGGTCCAACTTGAGAAGATATTTGACTTGGATCAGATCAAAGATCAGAATCAGCAAACAAAGGACTCTATCAATAATCAGTGTGATGATCACAATCTTGGAATAGCCGAGGAGGTTCAAAATGTATTTATCGATAAACTATGCATGCTAGAAGAGAAGGAAGCAATCATTGATGCTTTGCGAAAGTATCATGATGTAGTTGCATTGAGCTATGAGGATTTAAAGACATATGACACATCAATCATCACACATACCATTCCTCTCAATCCAAACGTGAGACTATTTTGACAACAACAACATCCCATCAATGCTTTGTTGGAGCCTATCATCTACAAGGAAGTTCAAAAGCTATTGTTTGCCTGAATTATATTTTTAGTCAAGCACTCTACATGGGTGGCTAATCTGGTCCCAATCAAAAAAAAGAATGGAGAAATCAGATTGTGTGGATTTTTGCAACCTAAACAGAGCTTTAGAGAAAGACAATTATCTAGTGCCCTCATTGGATGAGGTACTTCAAATAGGAAATGTTTCTCAAATGATGTCTTTCTTAGATGGATATTCTAGGTATAAATAGGTAATGGTGCAATATGAGAATAGGCACAAGATAGGGTTCACCACGAAGCGGTGAACCTTTGCATATAGAAGGATGTCATTTGGGCTCATCAACGTTCGCACCCCTTTCTAGTGTGCAATGGATATCACCTTTAAATATTTGATAGGAAAATGCATTATCATTTATATGGATGATCTCACAATGTTTTCAAAGAAGCGGGGCGATCATGTTTATGATTTATGCAAGTTTTTTCAGAAATGTAGGGAATTTGGGATTTCCCTAAATCCAAAGAAGTGCATCTTTGGAGTTACCAAAGGCAAGCTGCTCAAGCATGTGATCTTAGAGAAAGGAATTTCAATAGACCCTAAGCATATTCAAGCAATACTAAAAATTCAGCTATCAGGCAGCAAGAAAGAGCTAAAATATTTCTTTGGAAAGATAAACTTTGTTAGAAAATTCATTACTGGCTTTGTTGAAATAGCCAAACTACTTAATGCTATGTTGAAACAAGATGCCAAAGTTGAGTGGACTCTGCAAGCAAAGAAGGCCTTTTGAGTAAATCAAGAAATCAATTATTGATGCACCTATATTAGTCAGCTCGGACTACCTGAAGCCATTCTATATCTACTCATTCACTTCAGACCATTCATGTGCCAGCATACTGACTCAAAAGGATGATGGGGGAAGTGAGCACCCAATTTCCTTCATGAGTGCTCCATTAAAAGATGCAGAACTAAGATACCACAATGTGGAGAAACAAGCATATGGATTGGTTAGGGGAGTCAAGAAATTCGTTACATCTTACAGAACAAGGTATTCACCATAGTGTCTAACCCAACAATTAAGACATTATTGATGTAGAATGAGTTGGGCAAAAGAAGAGAAAAATGGGTCACCTTGCTGTAGGAATATGATATGGAAATTCAGCCCATGAGATTAGTAAGGGGGCAAGCCCTCACTCAAACAATAGCTGACATGTTGGCTAAGGCAAAGCCTGAGCTTACTATCCAGCAATATCAACTTGAAGATTTCTCCCCTGAAGAGTGGTATGACGACATTGTCTACTACCTACTAAACAAAAATTGTTTGCCTCACCTGCAAGGAGTTCAAAAACATGCTCTTTGGGTAAAAAGAAATAGCTACATGTTGCGAAGGTCTATACTATACAAAAGGAATTATGAAGGGATCTACCTCAGATGCCTTGGAAAATAAGAGGTAGCATGAGTATTAAGGGAGTTTCATAATAAATTTCATATCAATCATGGATTGGTTCCCTCCATTGCTCATTAAATCCTGTGGGCAGGGTACTACTGGCTAACTGTATTCAAAGATGCATATAATCATGTTCGGACTTGCCACATGTGCTAGACTATTGCAACTAGAGAACATAACATTGTTGTCCCACTACAACCAGTCCTGGAGGTAAGACCGTCTGCATAGTGGGGTCTCAATTTCATCGGTCCAGTAAGCCCACCTTCCTTTGTGGGTCATAGGTACATTCTAACCACCTTTGATTATTGTATTAGATGCACAGAAGCAATTGTATGTAGAAAATGTACTATTGAGTTGGTTACTAATTTTCTTGAAAGCTTTATTTTGAATCATTTTAGTTGCCCATATGCCCTTGTTTGTGATAATGGCCTTTCCTTCTCCTCACTCAAGTTCGCTAGTTGGGCCTTTGAATATGGTATTTCCCTTAAGTTCTTAGCCAATTACTACCCCCAAGGCAACAACCTAGCCAAATCTGCAAACAATAACTTGATCACTGTAATCAAAAAGTTGCTTGATAGGAATCCCACAGATTGGCACACCCAACTATGTTTTTCCCTTAAGGTAGATCACACACGCCACAAGGCCTCTCTGGGTGATTCTCCATTCCATCTTGGGTATGGCTTGGAACCTATATTTCCCATGCACTTAAGAATCCCCACCCTCCAATTTATCAACTTTTATGGAGAAAGGGATTGTCGAGAAGCCCGTTTAGCTGAACTACTCCACTTAGAAGAAGTCTGTGACCGAGCTATTGAAAATTTTTCCAAACATCAGGGTGTGGTTAAGAGATGGTTCAACTGATGAGCCAAAGTTAAGGCCTTTAGAATTTCTGATTTGGTCCTATGTTGGGACAAGGCCCATGAAAAGAAATGGGGACATGACAAATTCGATAATCTCTAGCTTGGCCCCTTTCAAATTTTTGAAATTTAAGGAGATAATACTTTTGGCCTCAAGACACTAGCTGGTGAAGACGTCCCAATACCTATCAATGGGAAGCACCTCAAGAATTATTTCCTTTCCTAAGCTCTATTGAGCTATCCTTTGCAAATACTTGTATATAGGTTAGTTTAAGTTTCCTTTGTTTCGTTGTTTTGCTTTGCTTCTATTTCGCTCATTCTCCCAGCTGTCTTGTTTTGCTGAGGGTGTCCATGTTGGAAAAACAAGGAAATAAAATTGAGAGGTGGGGTGAATCATTTGTCACAAAATATTTAAACTTCTTCTAACCTTACTTAACTTAATCTCATATCTGATGAAAGATTAATAAACCATAAACAATTAGCACATCAGAGAGATAGAGAACACCAAGATTTTTTACGTGGAAACCCTATTAGGGGAAAAACCACAGTGGATGTTAGTACATAATAATATACCTTGTTAAAAGAATAATGAGAAATAAGGGGAATGCACATGCATTCAAACACACTACCTAGAGCTCACTGCTCAAATACAAAAGAGATCTCACTGTCCAAAAGGAGTTTGGATTAAGACCATCCAAAATGTGAACTAAGAAAATAGCTTCTACACAAGCCTAATTACAATTCTAGTTAGGCACAGAAAAACCTTCTTCACTCTTCACTCAACCTCTTCACACTTTGCTCATTCTTCTTCAGACTTTGCTTTGCAATCGAATGATATCCGTACATACACACATGGGAGCACATAGATTACTTTGAGCTTACAGAGCACACTTTACATCGATAAAACAATCACTCTTATATATCCACAACATGAGTTTACATCAACAACTTAGTCGGCCAGGGATATAAAACATATTTTCAATGTCGACCCAAATTTATAAATAAATTTGCAATACAAATCCACCAAGGTCAGCGACAACATAGTGGAGACCCAAATTAAGAACACCAATACAAAAGGACTTCAATTAATTTCACCTTGAAGATCCACAACACACTACCATCAACATGTCAGCCAAGAACATGAAAAATGAAACATACAAAGAAAAATCTTTGACCACAAGCACATGGATCAATGTGGATGTACCACAAAGATAGAGCACGATCTATAAGCATCCAACATCAACAAGAACTAATAGAGAAACATCCACAAAAATAGAAACACAAAAGCTACAATCTAGAATACTGATAGAACCCACAAAAATACAGTCAGAACACAACTATTCCCAACATGATCAAATCTTCATGCGGACCTCTAAAAATTTTGATGGATGAACTAGATATACTTAGTAGAAAATCCTTTAATCCATAACAACTGATCTTTGACTTACAGAACAAGACACCTTTATGACCTTCACAATTCCACTGGGAACCTAGAACACTTCTTTTAACAATTTTCTCAATATCCTCGACATATATAGCCTTCAATACACCAAATTCTAATAGTGTTGACTTCAATGACAACCACATACCAACAACACATCCACAGCATCCAACAATATCCCCCTTTGGCATTGATGACAACACATGATGTGAAAAACACCATCAACCCAACTCTCAATCAACATTTGCTCCTCCTTAGATTTTGACTCTTCTTTCATCAACTCTTCTCAAGATCTTCTTCCCACAGGGCTCTTCTCTAGATAATCAGCATTTTTTCACATTACTCTTCTCCCCCTTTCACATCAATGGAAAAGATAAGCATTATCTTTTCACATACAACCTCTGAACCACATATCTGCACATCTAACTACTCCCCCTAAGCAGTAGCCATGGGAAACATCAATTCAAATTAGACTATGATCATGAAAAGCACAGATTGATGAATATTAATGCATCCTTAGTTTGTATTAGGAGGGGTAATCACCCCTAGCATCCCTCTGAGATACTCAAAAGTATCCTTTGGCAATGGCTTAGTGAGAATATTTGCAATCTACTCTTTTGTAGGCACATTCTCTAGTCTGACTTCTTTCTCACTTACTTTCTCCCTTAGAAAGTGAAACTTGATTGATATATGCTTGGTCTTAGAGTGTAGCACTAGATTCTTAGAAATGTTAATAGAACTTGAGTGATCACAGTATATGGAAATAGGTTCATCATATACTACTCTGATATCTTTCAACATTTGTTTCATCCACATCAATTGAGTACAGTTATTGGTAGTAGCAATATATTCTACTTCAGCAGTAGATAGAGAAATGAAATTTTTCTTTTTGCTCAACCAAGACACCAGCTTCTTCCCTAGGAAGAAGGCACCACCACTAGTACTTTTCCTGTCATCTACATCTCCAGCCCAATCCACATCAGTATATGCATTCAAAGTCAGATCATCATCCTTAGGATACCAAAGTCCAAAATCAATTGTTCCTTTCAAATATCTGAAGATTCTCTTTACAGCAGTCACATGAGACTCTTTTGGATCAGCTTGAAATCGAGCAACCATACACATAGTATTCACAATGTCTAGTTTGGTATGTGTTAAGTAGAGCAATCCACTAATCATAGATTTGTACCCTATTTTATTTTCCTTAGGAGAATCATCATTTTGTGTTAACTTGCATCTGATTACCATAGGAGTACCAACAAGCTTTGAATCATCCGTGCCAAACTTATTCAGTAGTTCTCTCATAGGTTTGGATCAGGATATGAAAATCCCCTTGTTTAACTAAGAAACTTGCAATCCCAAAAAGAAATTCATCTCTCCAATCATACTCATTTCAAATTTATTCTTCATTTCGTCAACAAACATCATACATATATTATCATCTCCCTCAAAAATAATGTCATCAACAAACACCTCAATAATCAACTCTTTATCATGATTCAATTTGAAATACAAGTTGTTGTCATCAGTACATTTATTGAATCCAAGCTTCAGTAAGTATTTGTCTAGTCTAGCATACCATGCTCTAGGGGCTTGCTTGAGTCCATATAGAGCTTTCTTCAGTCGAAAAACCATGTTTTCCTCATCAATTAGTTGAAATCCATCTTGTTGTTCAATGTATACTTCTTCTTCTAGCTCACCGTTTAGAAAAGTAGACTTCACATCCATTTGATAGACTTTATAGTTCTTATATGCAACATAAGCAAAAAATAATCTTACAGCTTCAATTCTAGCAACAGGGGAAAAATT